>JAVSBS010014009.1:53889-64222 GCA_033124195.1 Coracias cyanogaster
CACACTAGAGTCCTCCTGCCGCCCAGCCGTTCAGCCCCTGTTTACGTCCTTTCTCCCGAAATCACACTCCACTATGCAGCTGTGTTGGTTGGTCCATAGCACATCAATTTTATCCAGGTGCTTAATGTAATTTTAACTGCAATTCTAAACAATTCTGGTTGCTACCAAAATTCTGCTCACTACTCTAATTCATTCATTTAGCCCTGGTGATTCCCTAATAGACTGGTCTCACACATGCTACTCCTCTATTTTTCTGTCACAATAGCTAATTGTGAGACTAGGGACTGCATTTTGCTAGCAGTTCAGATGTTTCCTCCACTAGGTCAGGCAGAACTCCAGGATGAATGTATCATTCAGTCCTGATGCTTTCTGTTGCTTTTTGCTATTTTATTCCGGCATCTCTTCCTGACACCACAGTTTCTGACAGCATTTCATTTTAAAGGAAGGGGAGATGCTCCTGGAAATCAGGCCACTCATTTATTCTACTGTAAACGTGGCTTTAGGGGCCTAACTTAGGAAATGCTAATGGCAGGCACAGGCAGACATCTGACAGCACATGTGATGAACTGCTTTATCGATCAGACACATATAAGCAGGTTCACCTCCATTTTTCCCATTAATTCACGTTTCCCCTGACAATACTTCTGTCGCTCAAACTTCAACTTTAAAGAGCTGCAACTCAAAATACGAACAACAAAACCCCCAACCCTATCCCCAAACGTGTTGAAGAAAATTTTTTTTCACTCTTCCCATCTCTCCTGCCTCAATATACATAGGCTTTTCTAGAAAATAGCAACAGTAACCTCACGCTCAGGCAGGTAATATTTACTTCCCAGGAAAAGAACAGATTTTTGAGATCCTGCAGAGATTTGAGATTTGGAGGGTTGGAGACTAGAGCTGTATATAATGCTGTTGAAAAGGAGAGTGGGTCCCACAAAGATGCAAAAGATTAAAGACAACAAAGCTTCTGAGCAAGCAACACAAGCTAGTGGGGTTTCTTACCCATTCCCTTCCCCTCCCCCTTCTTCATTAGGACTGTTTTATTGTGCATGACAGTAAGAAAGAATTACCCTTTCTTAAACCAGCAAGTGCTCTCTCTCATATGATACAGCTTTTCACAGCACACTATGCAGACAAAGAAGATAGTCTCTTACGTCCATAAGAGCAGCATTGATGTAGTTACTGCTCTCCCCATCAATAGTAATTAAGAAAGGCAGACATCTGTCAGGTGGCAGCATATCCATGAAGCGGTTCTTGTCATGGTTCCTTGGCAAGCAGGCTATGCTGCAATCCTCTGCTTGCAGGCGAGGGGTCACAGAATTCAGGGTCTAAGGGAGAGAGGATGCTCACTTTAGCACACTACACTAATAGACAATGGGCTTGAGATTTCCCAAGGTTTAATTTAAAATGTTGCAATATGGGGAAATGTGAGGCATTAGCAAGAAGACATTAGCAAGTAAGAGCTCCTAGCTGTTTGATGGACGTGTTGGGGCTTTTCAAGAGA
Source organism: Coracias cyanogaster (assembly GCA_033124195.1). Taxonomy (NCBI): domain Eukaryota; kingdom Metazoa; phylum Chordata; class Aves; order Coraciiformes; family Coraciidae; genus Coracias; species Coracias cyanogaster. The sequence goes on from JAVSBS010014009.1 coordinate 55,394, forward strand.
GGTTAAGTTGCAGGTGTAAAGGTGCGCTGTGTATCACTGAACAGATTCCGCGTGACACCATTCTCTGAAAGGAATAAAACAGAGAGGAGCCTTTGGAGCCCTAAAGAGCTATGTCTTAGCTGTGCAATTGCAAGATAAAACTCTCTGTGGTTCCTAGTCAGTGCTCTTTATTCCAGACAGATATTTACAGACGCTTTATTTAAAGGAGGATATTCCATATTTAAAACAACTTTGTAAAGCACATAAATACAGGGGTTTCACTTTGTGGACTAAAAGTAAGGGACCAAATGCTTTAAACATGATATGAAAATCCTTTCCCTTAAAATAAATCAAGTGTATCTAGAGGCAAGAAAATTGTTGTCACATGAAGAGTTAGTAGGAACTGTGAATACCTGAAACTCGTCTTTGAGATGTGAAGAGTTTGTCTGAGAGTCTATTCTAATCATATCAAAATAAGCAGCTTTGAATTCGCAGACAGGAATGGCAGTTTCTCCACATAGGCAAGCTTCTAGAATGGCATCATGAATAAAGATGTACTGCTCCTACCAAATTAGGCAAAGAAACAAAAATTATAGCCATTTTAAAACAACAGGTCTTTCCTTCATTCAGGATAAACAGATCTCCTGCACAGTGTAGAACTCATTCTAGGTAGTGTCCATCAATTCATTAAATAAAGCTTCAGTACAAATGCAGTCTTGTTTGGGATGCAGTTGACAAGGATGTTTTCTTCAGAAACAGCTTAAATTCAGTAAAACTTAATAGAACAGGCACAGCAAGTTATTTAATGGAAGATTTTCAGTTTTCTTATGGTGCTTTTGCATTTCCTTGCATATGAAAGTGACTTGTTGGCTTTAGTACTTTTGTTTTTTTCAAAAAGAGCTTTCAGGCTTATAATACCAGCAGAAAGCGCAAATTGCTTCAAGCACTACTAGTGTGGCTATTTGGCATGCTGCATTCTCCTTACGTGTGTGCAAGCTAGTACACCAATTGTCTGATAGCTGGCTCTAGGCCAGCAATAAATTCAAGTGTGTCCCAACAGGAACAGCATTTCTTCCTGCCTTTTTTTTTTTCTGATTTGCCTTGAGATTTTGAGTCCTAGACAACTGCATTACTACTTCAACAAAGTCTCCTGTCAATTTTTACACAATGCCTACTATATTTACTCACCCTGAGAGTAACAGATGTAAATCATGCCTATACAACAAAGTGCAAGAACTGTGCCAGCCTCACTTAGCTATTGTGGATACTGATGAAGTTATTAACAGCACAAACTTTAACATGGGCCTGAAACAAGAACACATGTCCAGGGACCATGGTCATATTCTGGCTTTACAGCCTTTGCCACCTTACCCACATAGCTACGGCCATCAGTGCTGTCTAGATGACCATCACAACAACTTGCTGCAATTACAGATTTGTTTTGCTGTGTAAGTAAGAACCTCTGAAAGATGAGAGGTAAGAGGCAAAAGGGAGAGAAAGAGAAAGGAATAGCAGTAGGAGTGTTAAATCACATGCAAGAGCAGATTAAACTGGGATAGTTGAAGCAGCCACATTGAAACACACCACCCTTTGCACTTCCTAAAGGTTAATAGCCCTGTAGCAGGGATAGTTACCAGGAACATTTACTTGTTCAACAGGTTGCAGGATGGAATAAAAATGCACCAAATTACAGTGATACACCAGGCTGCCAGCTGCAGAGGTTTGCCCATGGTCACAGGTGCAATAACTTCTCAGGTAGATGTCCATGGAGAAGACAGGAGAGAGAAGTGACAAACCACTTCAGGTAACCTGTCTTAATATAAATCAATAATATATGTTCCTGTGGAAGCTCAGTGATACCCCTGTGGCAGAATGGGAGCTGTTATTGCTTTGTCCCTAAGGCAATGGCTTTTCTATGGAGTTGCTGAAGGTATGATTTAAGAGAAAAAGGGTAGAAAAGGAAAAAAGGGTTGGAAATAAGGTTAATAAAGCACATAAAAAGAGTTGAAAAGGGGAATTGAAATGGACCTAAAGTTCCACGGATAAGCCAAATAAGGGATAAAGTGATTGGAGACAGTCTAAAACCAGTGGCAACCTGCTGAAACTCCAACTTTGGGTTTCTGGGATTGCTGATACCAGCACTGGGGAGAGACATGCCAGACAGGCGTAGTGTGGGGTCTTCCTTAAAAAGCCCTTCTTGCTTTTCTCTTGTTACAAAGTTAGGCAGGCACTTGTTTGTGTGAAGAGTCTAAAAGCCGACAGGTTTGTTGCATCATCCTGGTTCTGGGTGCTGTTTGCATGGAACAATGCTACCTAGTGGAGATTACCCCCCAACAGGGCCACTGTCTGCTCTTTTCAGAGTAACAGTAAAATTCTGACCTAGCACATTTCAGAAAGCATCAGGTGCTTTGATGGTAAACTGCCATACCTCTGTCTGTACCATGTTGATGCGACGGGACCGTAATGCTTTGACACAGTTGTAGATATCCACAACACCTTCTCTTTCTGCCATATCTAGCATGATGTCAATCACAATATAACAACCTGTCCGTCCAGCACCAGCACTAAAAAGAATCCGTAAGAACTGTTAGGCATAACACCATGAAAACACCTACAAACTTTATAAACCCTTTACAGAGAGCAGTTCTTTCATCACAAACACTATCTAATTTTTATCCTCTCTCTTTCTCTTCATAATGTTCTTTAAATGACTTTTTTTTTTCATCAGATTTAATCCACTAAGTAACAGCAAAAAATTTTAAATGTTTCTTCCTTTTAGCAGTCAGATTAATACCTGAAGTAAAAGAGGAAAGTTACTTAAACTGAAATCTAGAGGATGATTAAGCTCATGCACTTCAAAATATGACATCTCTTATTTTTATTTAATAAGACTAAGGATGATTTTTTAGTGATATATTACAAGAAGAAACTCAAGTGTATGTTTCATCGGCCAAGCTCTAAGCTGGTTCAGGAAGCACATCCAGCAGTATCCAGAAGAATGTCTCTTGATTTTTTTTTGTTTTATATATAGCAATGGGCAGTTTTTGCATTGTGAATTCTTAAAATCTGTAAAGGATGAGTAACTTTATCTACAGAATGTAATTAAAAATTTAACGGTGCTGAAAGGAAATTCTATTTGTGAAAGGACTGCGTCCCACCACCACAAACCTTGCAAAACTTCCACAGGAAAAACAACATTCTGTATTTGTTGCCATTAACTTCTTTCCATCTTCCTTCATCTACATGTTTACTTTGATTTGAATTAATCATCTGTTCAGACGTTCTATGCAACACTAAGCTATCAACGCAGCTGTATCTACACTTATCCTCAAATGTTCTGAGAAAATTCTTGTAGGATACCTAAAGTGATAGCCTCAACTATCTTATGATTTAGCTGGTGCAGCTCTTGCAGGAAAAATGAAATCTCTGGCTATTCTATTTAGGAAAAGTAAACTAGAATCTGGTTATTTCCAAATATTGCTGTAGACAGCCAAATCCTACTGCACTGTGAATTAGGCAATTCAAAATGGGAAAAACAAAACTCTTCAAAATGATGGGTGCTTCACAAGAGACTTCTGTTAAATAATCACAAACACAGTTGCGGAAAAAATCAATCTACATCTTCTGTACACACCTGCAGTGGACAACAATAGGCCCCGCACTAGGAGGGTTAGATAATTTGACTCTCCGAATGAAGGAAAGCAGGCCTGTGGCATTGTAAGGAACTCCATGATCTGGCCAGCCAGTGAAATGAAACTGTTTTACTTCACGGATTTCATTGTAGCCCCTCTGTAAAAGGAAAAAAAAAAAAACAAAACAGTTATGAAATTCAAAGTATTTAATAGAATAGATATTCTCTGACTCAAATAATGATAGAATATACATGCTGTTTTCATCATTTCACCAAATTTTTAATGAAAAGAACATACGAAGCTTAAAGATGTCAATGGGTTTTTTTTTCATTTTGAAGTTCATAATTTTTACTTTTGCCATGAAGTATGCTAGTTTTGCCATTTTAGATTTTTTTTTTTAATAGACTTAGATGCAATTTGCATAGGTTTTCAGAAATTTTGCTAATTAAGACAATGGCCGGCAGAAAACCACAACTGTATCACATACATTGCATTCACAGAGTTTGTTCTTTGATTAAGTAGAATTGAGTCAGCAGCATTCAGGGCAGAGTGGATGGAGATGAATGACAGGCATGACTCATAACCCAGTACTTGCGCTCAGCTCAGAAGTGTGGCTTCAGAGAAGAGGTGACTGTCAGAGAGGGAAGGGTAGCAGTTAACATTTCTGAGGAAATTAAAAATCCCACAGTGAGACAGGTGCTGTGTTTGGATAGTGCTGATGCAATGCATTACTCTCAGGGTAAGGTAAGGCTGCCTACACTGTGGAGCTGCTAACCAGACAGAGGGATTTGTTATTGTACAGGAACACGTGCAAGCATGGCCTCCTCCATACTCCTTGCTACCACAGAGCAGTATTTTGCCAAGTCCTGTCAAAATGTGCTCACCCTTCCTAGAGTGAAGGTCCTGACGACGTACTCCGCGAGGGGCTCCATCTCTACACAAGTCACTTTGAAGTCCCCATAAACTTCTGTGTCATCAGGCCAGTACTTATAACACTTGACCTAAATACAAAGTGTGATTGCATTTTACACCAAAGGAAAATTAAAGCTTGACAATATGTTACTGCATTACACCACATTCATTTCCAGAATGACCATGCACTTATGTGACTTGTCATGCATGGCCAATGGCTACTCTGTCAAGATAAGCACTAGCTACAAGGAGTTTCCACTGCTTTACACAGCTGTACTTAGATGCCAAATTCATTTCTAAACGAAGGTTGTTTGTTTTTTTTTTTTAATGCTGAGCTAGGGAATACATTTCCACTTATGCTAAACTGGGATGCATTTCATATCGGTAATCAAACTGTTACAAGTAATCCCAGATACTTTATATTACTCCCTGAGGGATGTGTTACCGCTAAACTGCAAATAATTTGCTGATTTCTAGACACCGATAAAGAAGCACATTTGCTCACTAGTTCACTTACTCTGTTCATTTAAGTGTCAATATAGAAATCTATTTTGCTAAAATGTGAATTTTGGATTCAGACAGTTTTTTATTACTCATGAAAGCAACACAGTATCAGTCTTCAGAAGTTAGCTTTGGTTTTACACAATACCATAATCACAACAATGTCTGGACTCTTCCCCTTCCCCTCCTCTCAGGATGCAGGACTGTCCTTCGCAAGACTCTTCTACATTCTGCTGATAGTGTGACTTGTTAGCAGGTTTTTCTTTGGACTTGTAGCATTAAAAGGAAAACTAAACAAAAACTTACTCTCCCAACTTCCACTAAATTTGTGACCATCACAACGCAAGCTGATTGCTCCTGCCATATCATTCTCCAAAAGTCATACACAGTCTCATGGACTGGACCTGTAAGAAAAAATTCCAGGTAACACTCTGCAAAAAATGTAACAGTCAAATCGAGTGCTAAAAATAAAATCCAGTGCTTTTCAGAGCTGATACACATGAACACACTTGCTCAGAGATGAAAGCTTCATGAAACCACATCATCATACCATCATGCCAGTTTCCAGACTATAGTGTTGTTCTAACCAGCACTGAATCTTCTCAGTTTAACTGACTTACCACTTGAAAGAAATTAATAGCAGGTGTTTCATATAGTGAAACACCAGAAATTGCTTGAAACTACAAGGACACAGCAATGTGTGACTACACCTATAGTTACATTTCTAGGTTTGTTTTACGTTTGTTAAATATAATGTGTTGAGTGTGAGCTTCTTCAGATGTCCACGGAGGAGATGTCAACACTGGAGTGAAGTATCAGTCAGAAGGACCGGTGGTACAGATCCTGTGCACTTACCACCTAGCTTCTGGCTGACATGTGCAAGCACAGTAAGCACTGAGACAAACTTCTCACTGAAGGGTATTGAAACTAAGTTAACTATGTTTCTGTGAAGCAATGAGGAGCAGTTGTTTAAGCTTTGTCTCCAGCTCTGCTGCAGAGACAAGACACTTTTAGTTGAGCAATAGAGGCTTTTATGCTGTTACAGTCACCTCAAAAAACAGCTCCCTGACCACAGTCTGGCAGTAGTATACATATTATTCTATATAACACATACCTGAAGACTCAACCATACTCCTTCTATGCTAGATTGAAGGCTGCATACTAAAGCAGCAATAAATTTTTGTGTCCTTTATACATTACTATGTGCAATGATTTACAGAGTGAAACAGAAATAAAACACAACTGCCATAGAGAGACCCGTTTAGATGGCACTTCCACAAAAGTAAAAAAAAAAAAAGCGGTCAGAAATTTGAGCATCCTGCTTTGAAACAAGCCTTTAGTTTGTCTTTCCTGTGTGCAGCTACAACCAATCGAGGTCACAAATAACAGGATATTTCCAGCCAGCTATCTTGATTATACTCACAGATCAAACAATGACACATCTAAATCTAATTATTTTTACTTTAATTCATAGCCTCTGATATTTCAGTGCAATCTTAAACTAATCTATTTGGCTTTCCTCATTGTGAGATGTTTTACCAGAAATACAAAATGAATAATTTCCACATAAATTCAATTTTTTTCCTCTAACTCCTTTTTTTATGAGCAAGTTGTTTTATGATAAAAATTTCCCTTACTTCTTCCTACAAAGAAGCTCTGTCCATCTCTAGTCTTACTTTACCCAGATTTTTTGAGATACTGTTTAATTTATCATTACTATCTTCACTGTCTGCATCCTGGACTAAATCCTAGACAGTAAAATAATACATTGTAAATGTAATTTCCCGTAAAATGATACATGAGGAAAGAAAAATGCCTAAGGCAGGCTGAAACTGTTCTCTGTCCACGTCTCTCTACTCATCTTCATAATTGCAAATCATAGTAGTAGCTTCTGACTTTATCAGCTGAATTTATCACTGAAAGAGTTACTCAATTGCTAATTAACATGACAAATTAGTGCCATTTTTGCATTTATTCACAGTCTACCTGAACGTGCTATGTCAATTTACCATAACACAAGAAGACAACTCACGATATTTAATATGCTTATTTTTATCTAGTTCCAGTTTGCCAAAATACTGCTGAACACCACAGAGAGCACTTGTTCAGTTTGATTAATGCTGGCAGATTCTTACCTTGGGTTGCAATGTAGTGACTTGGTCTCTGATATCCCTAAAACAGCAATATAAATTGGTTTGAGTACCATATTACTAACAGAGAGGAGAAAATAAAAGCACAAGGGTACTACAGAATTCTTATCTCTAGACAACGTTTTCAGAACAAACCAATATTTAAGAGCAGCATGAAGCTCAAAACCTAAAAAAACAGTTAATACTGAAAAGGTTCGAAGGACAACAGATAAAATGGAAATAAGAACATCTGACTTGAACAGACATCGCAGTGGATCGGGAAGGAGTATTCTAGATGGGTGCCTTGGGCCTACAAATTAGTCCTCTGTTGACATTATATTCCCTAGCCAAATACATTGGGGCATCTATCTAAAATTTAGTAAAAATTCTTTGCCACCAGATTATCTCAACAGTTGATCTGTGTTCCCAACATATCCAACGTGAAAAAATACACACTTTTGGTCGTCTTCTAAACAGAGATTTACTGTAAGGCACATAAGAGGTATGTACCCAAGCCACAACTAACAGGGACAGAGCTGGCCACTGTGGTGTGTGCACAGAATCAAGGTCTTGCTGCAGTGGAACCTTCTGCAAAATATTTTGCACTATTCCACAAACTGTGCATCAATTATACTGTACATGATAGACACAAGTCTATACACATACATATACAGAGACATAACCCTACACAACTAAATCTTTCAAGTTAGCTGGGTCTATGCCAGTGCTAGCGGTACTGTACAGCATCAATTGTCTGCACACAAACTGCAAGACAAAGAGCTGCTGCTCTTGAGGAAATAATTCAGAATATATTGTGACCAGCACCAACAACATTAGCTACAAAGAAGGAGGAAACTTTAGTATTGCTGGTGAGAACACAATACAGAATATCACAATGTGCAAATGTTAAAGAATTACCTCAATTTATTTTCTAGGACACAGTTCTTTCAGGCCACTTGATTCAAGTATTGTATTATAGGGGAAGCACAAGTTCTTGGATTCCTGGTATTCACAAGATGCTACTAAAGTGAAGGATTTTGGTGTACCGAAGGAGTTGGTATCGTTTTCCACAGACTGTTTCATTATCCCATCTAGAGTGAGAGCGCCTTCCACTGGGGCTTGCGAAAAATCTGATTACCTTACTCTTGGCTTTACAAGAGACCAAGGTTGTATCAAATGACTAAAATGTTTATCCTGTAGTCCTTAATATCAAGCCTCAGCTTCAAATTATGAAAGTGGAAGTTGTGCTATACTGTTTTACACTCTACAGAGTGTAAAACAAGTTTTTTTTTCTAGACTTTCCACAAGAAGGTAAAAGTGCCACTTTAAAATTGCAAAGTGCCAGTTTTAACTTGTAGCTTTCCTGTCTGGTTAGAATGAGATTCAATTTACTCCCAAATAAGAGAAATAACATCCTCAAGGAACTGGAATTATTACAAATCTGGGAGAGTTTTCTTGTTTAAGGCCCCAGGCAAAATATTACAGGCCTAACACTTCACAGAGATTGCCATGTTAGAACACAAAAAATAAAAACATGGCAATATACCTGGAGCTAAATCTTTATATCCTGGAAAGTCAAGAGGGTCTTAAATAATTTTTCAACTAATAATGGACAGGAGAAATTAATAAGGTAAAATTATAAAGGAAAGTAACCAAAGACATGTATTTTAAAAACA
>JAVSBS010014009.1:74207-93542 GCA_033124195.1 Coracias cyanogaster
GAAAATTGTCAGTTTCCTTCTGTTACAACATCCTAACTGCCAAAAGAAAGAAACTAATTTGGACCTCATATTATTATTCATTACAGACATGGTGTTACGCAGTAATATTTAACATGTTGGTATTCAATATTCTTATGAGGGAAAATTCAATTTCAGATTTTAATTGAGATACTCTAGAAGCGTTGTATTTTCCCTAGAATATGTATCAATGCATACTGAAAGTACATGTAAGTATTTCAATAATAGGCCAGATACCAATAACATATGAATATCCCTACTCAACCTTTGGGCTTACCAGAGTTACTAGAAAACCTGGAACTTAGAACAACTTTCCTCAAAAAGTGGAATTTTTTCCTTCTTTCTATATTCACCTACACTCTAGAGTATCTATCACTGTCATACTTACATCTAGGGTTGAAGTTATGAGAGTCCATAAATGTGATTGAAAGGGGATCCTCTGCATGCAGGGTGCTCTGGTCAGCATAACTCCTATCCATCGCATTCACCATGTGCGTCATCTCCTGGCGGGTGGTCCCCATGGCATCCTTGCGTTTCTTTGCAAGTTTGCTGCCCAGCCAAAAAAAAAAACCCAAAGCACCTTAATATTTGATGAACATTGATACCTCCACCAATCATTATCTATAATCCTGAGTGACTGAAAAGTTTGGCTGGTTTTCCTGTCTATAACTTTTCCAGCATGAAATTGATAAAACTATGCACCCTGCTAGAAAAGAATCACAATCATGTGTTTTGTGTACACACAAATGCTGTAATGGAAGTGCTAACTTCGGTACCCTAGTTATATTTCTTTTTCCTGCAGAGTAATTACACTAATATAAACAAATTAGAGAATATAATTACATTTTAACTGAAATGATAAATAAGAAGCATCTGTGCATGCAGTTTTATCAACCATCTCCATTTAAATATGTGTTTTGATTTTATAAATAGATAATTCATTACTCTTGCTTGCCTTGTTAGGAATAAATCATTTAACCTTCTAAATTACTTTGTTAGTCAAAAAACCTTTCACAGAAGAACAAAAGAAACGCAATTATTCAATACAGATTCATATTACCTTTTATGTTAAAAGTTGTTCTTCCCATTCAGTATGTAAGATACAACACGATGCCACACTTTGCTCCTGACACAGAACTTCAGTTCTTTAAAAAAACACCTTGCCCTGTCCCCGTCCCCCCCACTCTACCGTTTCATGTAGTTTGGGAACATCTTAAATGTTGACATTAACAGTCTTACACTCTGAATGTATCACAGTTAAACAGTAACCTAATCTGCACAACTAAACCCCCCAAATTAACAGCCTTAAAGTGCACAGTTCAGAAATATCTCTCTCACTGGAGGTGATTTTCACTGTCTCCAGAAGTCAGATGGGAGCAGATAATATATTTTAATTATCACTTAAAGCCTACTACTCTTAAAGCTGTATCTCAAGTAGTAGGAAGTATGCAGAGCAGCATGAAGCGCACCTTCATTCTGCAGGAACCTGCAACAAAATTTAGACTGTTCTGAAATCTCCCTGTTCTCATCCGAAGCTGTGACTGCAATATAATAGAAAGCCAACCTGCTTATTTGGATAAATCTGACACGACGTAGGAGAGACACAATCATCATTGAAAATACTGGGTTCTTGAAAGTGTATGTTCAAAACAAAGCTTAGCTTCACAAGCTTTTTTCTGCATAAAATATCACCAAATATCCTGTTAGCTGCTTAGACAGTGTTTATCTTTCATTTCTCTGACTAAAAGGACTGCTTGCCCTTCTTTTATTCTCCAATAACTTTTAATATTCTGTGCTGCACACCAACAGTAGACAAAAAGAATATTAGTGTAAATTACCCATCCATTTACTTGTTAGGTCTTGAGAATTTCCCCAGAAAGGACCCACACCTCTCTCTAGGGTAGTAAGCACTTCATGTTTTTGCATATTTAAGAAAATGTTAGAGGATTGTTTCTTAAGTTCATAGTCTTGGTTAGCAATAAGGTGCCACAAAATAGGATATAGACAGACAAAACACTCATGAGAATAGCAAAGATTCTTTCACGGATCTGACTCATTTCCTTATTTTGTTCCTTTTCTCCTTCTTTTCTCCATTTACAGACAGACTAGTTGGAATATTGCTACTCAATAACCCCCTCGCTACAGAAATCCCAAAGGTAGTCTTTAAACCTTTAATTTTTTTATAAAACCCTTGTGGCATACATGACGGTTCTGTGTGTATCAGTTGTTCAAAAAAAACCAACAGTGGCAGTTGGATGTCTCCACTAAAATGCTTCTTTCTATCAATTTACTCCACATATTCCTATTTACTTAAGAAAAGCTGGTTTAAATGATACTCTGGTCAAACAAATGAAGAGCATCAGAACTTCCAGAAGTGAAACTGCTTGAGCTTTATAACTGGCTCCCAACTTTATCAAAGCTTTTACAAAACAAGCATTTCTAGTTCAGACTGTTAAGTTTCAAAGCCTTTCAGATAGTCTCTATGCACTGTAAAGTGCCTTTTTCTAAGGCCACCTCAGAAATGGGACAAAAAGACTATTATATCTCATCTCTCTACTATACTAAGACCTTCTTTGAAGCATCACTTTGTAATAAAACTTGCTAGCTACACTAAATAAATCAACAGCTATTAAGGCTTTCAAGTTATTAGCTTATTACAGCAGCTACTTTCCAATTCATATTCTGTGCTTCAACTCCTATAAAGGTCCATTGTGTTGTAGCACCACAACCCAAAGCTGCTGGGGAATAGGACAGCTTTATTGTTCAACAGCTCCTGGCTCCCTTGGGATTTGATGGCTGCTTTTTCCTTTCCTTTTCCTTCACGTGCACTTGCAATCTATGCTTCATGATAGTTAAGCAAATCGCTAGGTTAAAGTACTTGGGGCTGACAGAAAGTGTAAATGTTTCTCATTGTTTGCTGAAGGATCCAATTGGGTGAACTGCGCAGGTGGGTGTTTCAGCGGGAACTGGAGGGGAAAAGTGCTCCATCATAGGATGAAACTGTGCAGTTAATTATCCTGAGCTGAAGCAACTGTTATTTAACAAGGAAATTATAATTTGTCACAATAAACCGGAGGATGACAGTTAGCTAAGCCAGCTTAGCTTTTTAAAAATTAGTTTGAAGTTTGTTTAAAAAAGTGAACTAATCTGCTTAAAAATGTGGAACAGCATTACTATCAGACACCACTGGTTCATCAAAGCACTCTCTGATGCACTATAGAGTACATTCTTATATCCTCTCTGAAGTCAAAGGCTTTATGCATTTATTTAAAATTAAGAATGTATGTAACTGCTTTTCTCAATCACAGCCAAAACTGCTGCAGTCCTCACAAAAACGCATTTGGTCAACACGTATAAAAATAAGTCAATTTTGCTTCAATGACGCAAAACTTCATGTAAACCCATGACATAAAGTAAGGTCCACACTTTAAAATGTGTCTGCAAAGCACCTCACAAGCAATAGATGCAGACTACTTCACAAAAAATATTTCTGCTAAAAAAAAAAAAAAAAGTTGTTACTGCAGGGGCAGACATGTTGCTCTGCCATTGGTAGGGCAGAGGCCTCTTTATAAAAGTTTGGCATTTGCCTGTGATCTATGTAGGAAAAGTGGTGCACAGGATCACTGCTGATAACTGATACACTAAGGAAGAACAATTTGTATTTTTCAAGCACAGTTTCTAGCCAGGAAATAGGAAAAGAGGTTTTTTCTTTAGTGTGATGTGTCACTGTGAATCATAATGCAAATTAAATTATGATTACAATAAACTAAAATGATAGTTATGGGAAAAACTGTAGCAAAAAGCAAAAGTCTCAATATACAGTTAGAAATACAATATCCCTTTAAAAAAAACACAGGTTAAGAGTAACACAAGCAATGATAACAAGCAATTTTGCAAGCCTGAGAATAAAGAAAGGTAACTATAAAGGAAAATTATAGAGACTGTTTTTCTTTTTTAAAAAGGGATACTGCATCTTTAAAACATGTAAAGTAGTAAGTCACCCGTATTCTACTTACAGATAGTAGGAGTAAGAATAGTAGCTCCTCCTGGCAAGCAAATCACAGACAGTGGAAAAAGAGAAGCAATGGTGAATGAAAAGCGTGACTCTGTCACATTCAATAAAGCAGAGAAATGTGCGTTTTAAAAAAAAAATTGAAAAATTCATGTTTCTTTGGTTAGCATTTCAACTTGCTCATGCACAAACTAGCCTTACTTTGCCATGCAATTAAAAAAAATACACTAGCATATAAAAATGATTTTGTTTTTTAGAAAGATCACTTGAGAAAATTACATGCTGAGATTTCATTTATTGCCAAAAAGTTTGAAAATTAAATGGATTGTGTATTTTCAACATGCAGTTCAGCATAATATAATGATTACCACCTAGATGTCATGACAAATGAACAGCTGTGTACAAATCTTGTGCAGTAATTATGTTTTTTACTTTCCAGTTACAAAAACTAAAGATTGCATTAATAAATACATTTAATCAGAAAACAAATTTCATGTCATTCATTTTAACATCTTTATCAGTACACAGGTGTATACTTATATGTTTGTATGCGTACTATGTGTGGCTATATGAGTACACACATTTTAAAGAATGCACATTTACAACAGATCTGTGTGTACTGACATATATACCACACAGTTCCTGAATGCAAACATATGCTTTCTATTTTAAAATCTTACAATTGGAAATGCTGATGTAGTCATGCTAAGCATTAAAAATATGGAAGGAAAACAAATGGAAGGAAATGAAGGACATTTGGAAATAGTCCAACAATGACTTTGAAAATAAAAATGGCATTGCTTGTTAAAGATGCAGTATCCCTTTTCTTAGCTGGTTTGATTACTCCAGTAAAACTCTGTAAGAGCTGTTAAGAGCTTCATTCAGGAAAACTTCAAACCAATTTGTACAAAATGATCAGGCAACGCCTAAAACATCTCAAGCTCGTGAACAAAAACTGCTTAGTACTCCATTTTTCAATAAAATGTAATGCTGCATTTAATCGGATTGAGATAGTGATGGCTGTGCATATGACTTAATAAAGCAATGAAAATGCAGAGACCATTGTTTTATCAACTTTTCCGTGTAATAAGCTGTGGTCAATTCAGGTACCAAAAGGGATACTACATAATGGATCACAGAATATGTACACTACAGAAGATGATTCAAACGGATTGGATTTCAGTCCCACCACAACTAAGTGAAGTGTGTTTATGTACGTGTGAATGTGTCAGGGTTTTTACAGCTGTTCCTGGCTTCATCACGGGGATTGCCCTGATTCACTAGATGGACTGAATTAACTTAAGTATACAGAGGCTTTCTATGCTTTTTCTAACAGACCTTGACTACAGCTGGTATTAAAAAAACCCTGCCCACTTTCCCTAAGCAGGGGGAGGGAACGGCACACCTATGACATACGTGATAGACAACTGATTAAACTATTACGATGAAAAATTGCCAAACATTAAAGATTCATTAAACGGGTTAATTTCTCACCTATTTTGAATATAACATAGTACAGGAGTTCAGAAATGTTATGTGCTTTAGAATGATGATCAAGTATCATTCCTAAGAGGGTACTGACTTCACAGGTTCAGAAAAGGGAACGGGAAAAAAGGGGAATTTAAAAATATCATTTCATGGACATGATTAACTTACTTTTACCAAACAATTCAACAGGGAAAGTGCGAGTCTAAAAGGACTCGGAATGCAAGAGGTAAAAAGGATAGGATAAATGAACACATAGAATTTTAAGATTTTTTTTTTTTTACCTGCAAAACTAGTCAATCCCATCTGGAAGCGACTGACAATATATAGTGGTCAACAGTCTCTCTCACATCACACACACACATGCACACACACAGAGTCTTCTATTATACATGAGGGGACCACTGCAACGCGCTGAGAAGATGATACCCCCCAGCACATACCTCGCAATACAGCTATAAAATAGAGACTTCTTCTTGAAAGCTGAAAACCAACTTTTTTTTCTTGTTTTTCAAACATTGTGTAAATAAAGAAAATTGGCTGACTGTATGTCTTTTTTGCAAATGGTGAGTTGGACCTTTTGCATATGTGTTAATTCTCAACCACAGAGGTAAACAACAGAGAAAAGTAAAAGCACTTTTGGGAATAATCACATATGTAGCTAACTAACACAGAACACTATAAGCATACCTAATGTTTCTAATGCAGACGTTTCATCTCCAAGTTATATATCTCCAGGGACAATTGTAAAGAGGCAATAAATTAAAAAAATCTAATGCAAGCCAGTAATTATAACATATAGAATGATCTTAGGTACAATTTAATTCTTTTTTTCTTAATCTTTAAAAATAATAGCACGCTGCATTTCAGAGGAACATTCACAACATACAGAAATATACTTTTCATTAAGACTTCTGCAAAAGGCAAGGGAACACAAAGCACACACCACTGGAAGGCAAAGGGCTCATTCTACCCAAGAGAAATCAGCTTGCGCCCTGTGAAGGGCACCCACCAGGGAAGGGGTGCACAGAGAGAGAGGAATTGGTTTCAATGCTATAACTATGGATTTATAGAGCCATCTTATAAACTTCTATGCCAGGCTAAGAAAATTGCAACTACTGGGAAGCTGAGACTTTTAAAAACTGACCGAGCAATAGGGTAACAAAATTTACTACAGGTAGTATCACTGGGATGCGGAGTTAGCATTGTACAATGCCAGAAGATGGCGATATTGCTTACTGTCTAAGAAAGCACTGAAAAAAATTAAAATTCATTCAAATTAATACAGTTTAAAATTATTTCATGCACTAAGGACTCACTAGATAATTTTACAGTGATGTGGTATGACTTTTAAGAAAAAAAATCCAAGTTTGTAGGAGCATAAATAGAGGTATAAAATGACATTATTTTGCAAGTTGGATAACATACAGGTACAAATAACTCATTAGAGCTGCATATAGAAAATCAAATTCATTAGGTGATTACAACATGAAAAGTACAGTAGGTTATTCATTTTTCTTTGCTTAAAAGAAAAAGCTTCATGAATTTTAATTCCACCCATAATATTCTGTACATTCCTCCAACTGCAACTTAAAACTGTTTAAGTACAAGAAAATTTATAGCTATTGGATCCCCAACACAAAGAAATCTTCACTTTAAATCCATCATAAGAATCACAGTTTCAACAGGAAACACAAAGAACTCGATCAAAAAACTGATGTGAGCTACTGGTCCCAAAACTTTTTTTTTTTTTTTTTTTTTTTTTTAGAAAAAAGACCTGTAAAAAGTAATTGTTTCATTGTTGTTTAACATGAAGGAAAAAAAAAGAGGGATCAGCACAGATCATTTTCTTACCTTTTTTTGACGATCAATATGACAACAAGGAGAAGTAGGATGAATACCAGAATTCCAGCACTTATTCCTGCTATTTTCACCACTCGATCTGTTTGTTTAGCTGGGTCCGGAATCACCTCAGGTTCTTCTGTTGCTGCTGCTAAATGAGTGAAAAAAGAAGGTGCTTAAATGTGTAAGCACTAGAGACAAGAAAATCATCGTTGGTGATAATTTCCAAATATGCTCGTTTTAAGACAGCAGCCACAATATAGATACATGCATCATGTGTTTCTACATCTACACATATGTATATAGACACACTATAAATTTCAATCTATATGCCATACATTTGCAACACCAAGTATATGCTGATAGATGTGTGTATACAGGTGCATATATACATATAAAACTTCACATATACAGAAGTGTATATGCATCTGGATTTCCAACAAGTTGCTGTATTACAAAGCAGAAGACGAAGCAGAGACAATCTAACAACTAAATCACCTTCTTCTAATGTCATTTTTTTCAGATGTCAAATATAGAATAGTTTAACTAAATATGGAATATTTAACATCTACTAGTGAGATTACATTAACTCACAAACAGTAAATTAAACCTTTTTCCAAGCTGCAGCCAGCATCCTAAACTCTAGTCCTTCTTCACCCAATTTCAGTCGACCTTTGTATATCAATTCACCTTACAGAAACTGGCCTGAGATCTGCATTCTAAGGGGAATTTCGATTCTCCAAATAAGGTCATCCACAAAGCCAAGCCTAAAGTCAGCAGTAGTTTTATTTCTGTTTATAGGCTGAGGCCACAGGTTACAGCAGAAAGGAAAACAGAATATACATGAAAGCGCACAGCCGTTCAGTCTGCACCTCTCTGCATCACAGCCTGGCATACAAAGGATCAGGAACACGGGGTTTTCCAGCCTGGCAAAACTATAAAAAAACATAAATAGGTTTCAGCCAGGGGTAAAATCCCATACAGTGCTTACTTGTAAAACAGGAAACGGCTGTTCAGTTCTCTAGCTGTTACTTTCTAAGGCTGTAGCTTAGCACTCTGCCTTTCCCCTGCTCACAGGCATGGATGGGGATGTGTGCTTGCCCTTTCTCTCTGACCCTTCTTCACTCACATGTACAGAAGATGCCACTTAACCTCTTCCCCCTCACAGCAGCTGCATGTGGAGTAGTTACAAGCTGTGGGTACCATCATGCCTATGTCATTAGACAGAAAATGTCCTTTACTCTGAAACTAAGATGTTTCTCAACAGATCACCAAAACAAGCAGAACGAAAAATGAGATTAATGAAGTAACATCAGAGAAAGACTACTACTCCCCTGAAAATCTGCTCTATAGGCCTTTCAGAAAACCAGTGTAGTCAGAATCAGGGATAATTGCTATCTAATACTTTCTGGATTTAACCATGTTACTCAGACTGTTTCTATTTGGGTTCCATGTACAGGAACCCATATTATCTTCTGAGAGAAGAATCATGCTATTGTTTAAAAGCACTCTTTATTACTTGTTTCTGTAACATCTATCCCAGCAGTATCTGAACCACTGACAACGTACCCTCAGAACAACTTTCTGAGTTAGGAACATGCTCTCTTCCAGACACCCGTGTGAGAGTTAAGAAGATAAATGAGAGATCGGGCAGTGCTTTACTCATAAAACTTCATCATCATCATCAGACTTCATCATCATAATCATCCTCTCTCCCCTACATCTTGAACTCTATCTGCTGAGTAATACTAAATGCTTCCTCCTTTGTATATATACATGCCTGCATGCATGCTTGCATATATAACCTGTGTGGACTCAATACTATATATTTCGGTTGTATTATAGGTGTTGTTGAGATGTCTAGAGGTAAGAGTCAGGATCAGGTAAGTGGTATGTGCATGTGTAGCTGTCTGCACAAAACACATATGCGCAAGGTAGAATTAATGCCAGATACGCATATGATGCTGTCTAACAAAGAATACGAGAAGGATGACTTTTGAAGTGGAACTAGAAGAAGAGGGTGTTCGAGATTCTGAATGCTTAAAGTAACTCCCAGTCTAGTACTAGCTGGGCTGGATGTGACAAATATGAATGAACATTTGAAGTAGAGTAATAAGCAGTAGAGTCAAAAGGCCAATCAGTAGAGTCAAAAGACCAAGCAAAGCTAAAATATAAATGGCTTTATATGTCAACGGGAAAAAAACCTCACGTTTGCTCTATGGGATATTGAGCAAAGGAAAAGCAAGGACATGGGAAAGAGCAAGCAATAATGGGATAGTCACTGTCTTGAATCATCATGGGTAGAACAGGAGCACAGCTGGGTAGTTCTGACCTAGCAAAGTAAAGAACTACTCAAGCTGTTATTAAGGTTTGAGCAAGAGATTTAGGTGTGTGGATGGAGATTTAAAGGCAGGTCTTTGAGAGCTTTCAAAATACGAATCACAAGGATTGGTTGTGACCTGAAGATGCACTTCAGAAGCTGAAGGCTCAAACATACATCCAGAAGTACAGGCTTTGAGCTTTGATCAGGACGGTGGTATTTTCACAGGAGTATTAGTGAGAGATGAGAGAGTAGAGGGGAAAGAATGAGAGAACTGTCTCACACTTCCCTGGAAAGAGATAGGACCCTGATTGCTTGTAGAGAAAGCTGCAATATAGGTGCTTCTCAGAGTCATGTTTAAAAATATTGCTTGGCCACTCACAATGTGATTTCATTCAGAAAAGTTGCCTTAGAGAAACAACTATACACTTCTCATAAAATCTGAAGGAAAGGTAATTGAGAGAGTTTACTTGTTTGCCTAACTTAGGCACTGGTGTTTTATTATGTATCCTGTAAGAAATGACTGAGTTTGGATCATCAGTAACTGTTCAAAAGGCAGCTCTGTGTCCAAGTTTTTTGAAGAACAGTGGAAAGCCAGGAGGATATTAACTGCTTGTCCATTAATTCTGGTTTCTTTACATCAAGGAGTATGAAGTAAGAGACAGTAACTCATTTCATGAACTTTAATGCAGCTTATGAGAGAAAGTTGGTGCCCACTAGAAGTGTACCACAGAGTCTTAAATTAGTGGAGAAAATCTGTATTGAATAGTAACAGACTAAGCAAGTGTGTAACCAGTGGCTGAGCCTCCTATATCCGAAACAGTAAAATCTACATGCAAAACACTACCCATCTCCCCAGTGTCAACAGAAAAATTGCTTTTGACTTAAATGGAGCCAGGATTATTATATGTATGTTTCCACCAACAGATAACATATGCATTCTCTAGACAAATTTTACATTTGTGGACTATATGAAAGCAATTATAGATATAAATCACACTGTAGTCTATTCTTTATGTGTATGTGCATTGCATTGTATGCAGTAGATTACTTTGAGGAAGTCATTGAATGTAGCATAGAATCATTTAATGAAACTTATGAATTTGAAAGTATTTCATATTACTTGTGTTATAATTTTGATAGTTCCAAGTGTATTGTAACAGGCATGTGTGAGCTTACACATACACAACCAAAGGACAAAACCACAGAAACCTTGTGCCTATGTGTTAAACTTATGTAAGTCACTGTCTCTCAGCTGCTGACTGCACAAGACTACAGGAACAGGGAAAGTTCTGCTTACTCTGAGAATTTGCTCTCTCTATCCTCTAGACTACAAAACTGTCGGTATTTTTCTTTCTCTGAAGTGGCTCTTCTGTACGCTAAACTGCTGGTTTTGCCAAACAAAGCAACTCAGCTAACTAAGGCTTCACCAAGGGAGGGCAAATCCTGCCTAACCAACTTAGTGGCCTTCTATGATGGAGTGACTACATCAGCGGACAAGGGAAGAGCTACAGATGTCATCTATCTATCTTGCCTTATGTAAGCCTTGGACAGGGTGCCCCACAACAACCTCTCTAAATCGGAGAGATACAGTAGTTAAAAATTAAATTATTTTGATTTAGCAACTTACCCACTCGCCTTTCTTCTGAAGTAATGAACAGTAACAGCAATCATATTTCACAGTCCCATTCACAATGTTCATAAAATAATCTGATCCAGTGATTCTGGCTTTGCCCATTGCCAGTAACAGTCACCATGTAAGTTGTTTTCCGTGTTTTCACAGATGCTTAAGGACAATATTCAATCAGTTGACTTCCATGATCTATAGCATGAAATTCAACTGTGAACAGCACTAAATTAGATCAGGATTGCTAACACTCTCAGGGACAGTAAAATTCTAAGCATTTGGTGAGGCAGAGTCCATCTTATTCTCACCGTTTCCTGATGTACTTAATTACCCTATTTTTAAAATTGTATTTTTAATCAAATACACTGAAAAATCTAACAACCACTTCTAAAATTGAGTCTACGCATAATATTAATAACTAATTTTTGAAATATGAATACCATGGCATAAGGAATCCAGTCACAGTGCATACTGCCTTCCTGTCTTCTCCTTCCTTCTGTGGTTCAGAATTTACACACAGCCTTGCAAAATTGTCAGAGAATTTATGAGACTCAGCACAAAATCTATTCACCTATACCTTCCTAAGGAGATGGTGTTGGAATAAAGATAATGATATTCTACTCGCTGATCCAGACAAAACTATTCAAGTAGAAAATTCTGGTAGGATTTTGCAGGGCTGCTTGTATGGTACCACTTAGAGAACAGCCAGGCTTCTAAAAGGCAGCTTTGAAATCAGAGGTTTTGAACAAGATTTTATACGTAACCTTCTCACCATACCATTTGACTTTCTCAACATTCACAGCATTTTATGCTGGATTTCCTTTGTGTGAGCAAGGGAAGAAACTTGTTTTATGCATTATTAAAGCTGCTATTTTATTACAGTGCATTTTCTTTGAATGTTAATTTCTGTTTATGGCAGATCTTTTAATGCTCACAAACTGCAGTTATTGGTGCATAGCTTGATATTCAAAATAGCTCTGCTCAAGATAATCTGTTCTGCACCTTTGTTATGTGGCATTCAAAAACTTTTAATTAAAATCAGGAATGACGTCTGAATGCGTTCAACAAGGTAACATCAGGACAACATCAAATGAAAGTGGAGTTCCAGCCAGCTCTGGAGATATGTCATCTTACCACCTGAGAAAAGGGCTCTTTGAGAAACTAAGTGATATTCTCTGATGAATTTTCCCAGAAAAGACTATTCTACCTCCATCAGTTTTGTTTTGTTACTGCTTTGCTAGAATGATAATCATTGTGCGATTAAGGAAATTTTTAGAAGTCTGAAAGTTAATTAGTAAATTCAAGTTCAGAGAGAGATGATTTGTAACCCCTTTTAGCTTAATTACATTTAAAAGAAAAAGTCTCAGCTGATTCTCTTTGATGAAAACACTTGAATGTTCTTTGGCAGGATGGGGGAGATGGGATATGCAACTTGTTCCAGCAAACTATGCGCGTGATGCATGACCTCTTACAGATTTCCTCATGTGAGTCAGTTTGGTACACTGCTGGCCTTGCTTTTAAGGCTTTTATTTTTCAGGTTGAAAGCTGGAGATTTACTGGGAAAGGAATCCCCACAATTTTCCCTTCTCTACAGCTTCCAAAGAGCTTCTCTCTTGGGAGTACAGCTTCTGGGAGATAAAGGCATGCCAGAATTCACCAAGATTTGAGTATATCTAAGCTGTTGCTTCCAGGACTCTAAATTACAGCTTTTTACGGTAGCATTATGAAAAAGAAAAATTGTATTTTATTATGAGCTGAAAACACGATTTCCTGAGCTGTGTCAGCTATGCCTGAGCAAGTGTCAGGTTCATCCCTGTCACCATGGTAAACAGGGTCCATGGCTGCCCCAAGGAAGGACAGGCTCTGCTGGTGAAAAGGGGGATGCCTGGCCTGACCAACCTCTTCTCCACACCCACCCTGAAAGAGGAGAGTAGTGAGATGATGCTTAGATAAAATCTGCTGCCTCATTTTGTGCTGCAACATACTGTGTCCATCTTTGTTCTCACAGGTGTCCCTTGCTGGGGAAAAAGGGGACGCATCACAGATGCCTTACAGAGGGGGTCCTCAAGGCCCCAAAGCTTTGTGATATTAAAAGTTAAGCCCTTGTACAAAAAAATTTAGATGCCACTGTTCTCTACATAAAACGTCATTGCTACAGATATGGATAGACACACTGTTTCATGGGCCACCCAGACTTCTTCTGAAAGAGCTTTCTGAACCCTTTAAAAGGATGGCTTACGTGCAAAAATGAAGTACACACAGCTTCAGGCTAACTTGTAGTCAGATTTGGGACTGTATAAGATGCTGTAGAAGTTAAGCACAGGAAGTCCCACACGTGGCTCTGCATATAAATACGATACCAGGTAAACAGGTGACCACCTGCTTACATATCCTGCTTCCAGATAATGCAGAAAAATATTCTGAGCTTATGCTACTGGATGCTTTTTAAATGATGAACATACAGCTTATAAATATTTGTGTGTATTTTAGTTAATGAAACTAGCACAGTATATCTTGCTGTACAATAATGAGAATGATACCTGGAAATTTCAGTATATTTTATACTTTTATATACAAAATACCTGACTGGTATTGTTAAGTCCTCACAAGTGTAGGCATATATTGTTTTGATAAGTCATGTACAGGAAAAAAAAAAAAATAAAAAAAAATCAATCCCATCTATACTACTCTCCAGGACTTTCAGATCAGTCCATTAACTGCTACTACTTTGGTAGAAAACTAAAAGGAAAACAGAATTAGGTGAATCAAGTGTCTGCTGCTATTAGAGACTGAAACTAAAATTAATGAGAACTTACTCTTGCAATGTTCCACTGAGAAGCAATTTAAATTCACGACTGCTCTGAAAACAGTAATGTCCATGAATTTATAACCAATTATGAAAGAGTTGACCTTAAAAGATTCAGAAGTATCAAGTGAAGAAAATGCTGAATCCATTTTACTCACTAGCTGTAAAACCTCAGACATGTGCAGATGAAGAAACCAAAGCAGGAATAATGCTGAGGAGACAATGTTCCAGCAATACTCTGCCCTGCTGTCCACAGGTCACATTGAAACAGCAGAATAGTGCCTTCAGTGCATTTCTACTACATCTGCCAGGAAGACGTGCTACTTGTGTGTATACTCTGTAGGCACTTTACTATCTTTCAAAGAACAGCAAGGATAGAATTTGATTATAGGGAATGAAGATGTTCAGTGTGTCTTACAATCTATGGGTTGTACAGCTTTTGATTTGCAAGTTATTATCCTCATGCAAGAAACAGCTGTTTATGTACAGATAACTAAGTTAGCTTTAAGCAAGCTGGCTCAGTGATGCAACTATGTCCCCAGGACACAAAAAATCTGTGTGAGAACTTGGGTTTTAGAAAGCTACAGGATCTCCTAAAATATAAACTGTGGACAACAGCAAATGCCTGTTTCAAAATACCAGGTCACATCCCATAACAACTTCAAGTTTGAAATAATGGAAAAATTAAGAGAAATACCTAATGCAATCTTATTTTATTTTGAATTCTGTGTCTTGGAAAAAAAAAATCCGTTTTCACAATGAGACTTTCTTGAGCCACTTGAAGTGCTTCTTTCAGTATGGAAGTAGAGATCTAAAAACTCAAACCAAATATTTTCATTGCATGTGTACTAACTGACCTTGTAAAGGGTACAGAAAAAATGAATTGTAGAAATACATAACATGTATACTGTAAAGTACCGGACTGAAACTGGACATCTAGACCACTGCTTTCTCCATTATTTTCTGGAAAGAGATATTGGTTGAGAACAATCCCCTAATACTGTGATCCACCTGATCATAATGATTTAGCAACAACTTGTTGGATCAACTGTTACCATTTCTTAAGGTCACTGTGATTACTTCCTACATACAATGGGCCTGTTGTTACATCTGCTGTAGCATTTTTTTCATGAGAACATATAAAGGTAGCCAGCGTTTTGTCAATGAGATAATTTATGAAGTCTTTTTAGAGAAGAAAAAAATAATAAGTGTTTGGCCACATTAAAAACTAATCAACTTTCAAATTCTAGTCTGAACAAACAGCCTGCTTTCAAATATATGTGTTTTTAAAAGTAAATTATCAGTTGATATTAGTTGTAAAATTTCAACTATGCAAAACATTGCATTAAGAAATTACCTGGGTTTGACAATGACTCCTATATGGCTTATTAGCTCAGAATTAAACCTGAAAAGAAAACTACTATAAAAGTAATGTTTGGTAACAAATATACAAAATACCTCATCTTTATGTGCTTTTCCAGCAGGTAACATTTAAGAAGTTTAGCAGAGAAAGTACTTTATAATGATTGTTATCATTTATATATGCATACAACATGGTTTATGGGGAAATACATTGCTCTGAAATATCTGAATTCAATTTTGCTATATTTATTGAAAATAACATGCTGTGAATAACTTCTGCTAATTTAAGCAACTATAAAATTGTAAGTGAGAATTTACTGGTATCGTAGGAGTTGCAGCGTTATTGCAGACCTGTGCAATTACATTGAAGGGAGTAAGGACAGCTTAACTTTCCTCCACCACAAAACTGCAAACTCTCAACCCAAACTATTCTCACACTCGCTCAAAATACAGAAATTCCAAAGATGAACTATCTTAGATCAAATACATTGCTAATAACATTGAGAATGGAATCAAAAGACAAAAGCAATGGGGAGAAACAGAAATAGTGTTTCCTTCATCCTTTCAAAAAAACCAAACCCACACAGATTAAAGTTTATCCAGTGGTACAGTTAGTCTTTCATAGCAGCCATTGGTTATTAGTATCCCAGATTCTTGCTGTCATGACGGCCAGCCTTCAGTATTTTGTTTCTTTCACATGAATTCTATTCTTGCATCTAGACACTTCATTTGCAACTTCTTCAGTTATACAATACTTGCCTGACATGATTCAATAACTATAGGAGTCCACCAGGCTAGCTGGGAAACAACACATGATGCACTGCTGTGCAACACCCATGGCAGAGAATGTTCCTTCTCTTTAAAATCTTCCCATTTGCAGAGCATCCACTCTTAGAAAGTTACACAGGTCAAAACTCTTCAGATTCTCCTGGACTCCTTAGCACTAATTGTTGTCCAAGCAGCTGGAGGTCTGGAAGCATGAAGGAAAGGCGAATACCCTCTTCCGAACCAACTGTGTATCACCCAGCTGCACACCGCAGCCGGCTGCAAGTACTGTCTCAGGCATTACCCTAATTATGCAGTTGTTCCCAAATCTGCTTATCTTATCCAAATACATCTGAAAGGTCTTATGTCAGGACTTTACGCTAGGCCACCTGATTTTGCACTGAAACATCAAAGCAGCAGTGCTTATCCATGCTAGTCCACCAGCTGCGACATGAGGGCAACAGCCTTTAGCTGACTGAAAGCGTTGATATCTTCTGCTGCACCAACCATTTGCAACACAAATATGTTACCTAAGCCTTTAACCCATGTAGCCTGTTTATAGGCTTGTTTACCACATTTGACATCTAGAAACGCAGCTGTAATGGCACTGCAACAACCTGCAGCTAATGCAATGACAACTGTATGAAAAAAAGCTCATTGATGTTCGCAGTTCTGGGTTGATTGCCATTGACTACTGAGTTCAGATCAGGACCTGTAATGACATTAAAAGCCTTGTGTCATTGCCTCTCTCCCTAATCCTCATATTACTAACATTCCAAAGAAACTTTCAGGCAGGAGGAAGAGGTGGCAGTCTTGCAGACTACAGGACAAAAGACATTTGCAAGACTATTAACATGTATGGCCACTTTCTGAACCTCTGGCTTTTCACATTTTTTTCTTTTCATTCATAAGTCTTGTTGCCTTCAAAACTTAAACTGTAATCAATTTATCTCTTCTGAAAGAAGTAAAATACTTTCTGTTGTTTCCATTATTCAAGTAAAAACTCACACAAAACTGTGATGGGGGAAGCAGATGTAATAAAGAGCCTCCATGATTGAAGTTAAATGAACTTTTTCGATGGGGTATTACACTGGTTTATAAAAAGTAAAGATGAATCAATTTTTAGTTGCACAAATCTTACTCTGCCAGAAGGCAGCCAGCCTGTAGGAAAAGTAGTACTGGGTTGTGGAGCATGCAGCCCCCTTGGCTGTGTGTTTTGTAGTAGTGGAGCATTTAGTTGTTTTTAGCCAGAAGATGAAATTAGCTGCTCCGTATTGGATATGCCTTGGGCTGTTGCTTTCCCAGCTAGCTTCTCCAGGAAAATACAACTCTATCAAAGGAAAAAAAGAATATATCTAATGAAAGCTTCAAATGCACATGGAAATAAAACTAAACAAAGCCAACTATAACATGCAAATATTGTATTATGATTTATGTAATGGGTTGCTGGCAAAGAAGATTACTGTACTGGTATTTATGCTTTAAATCTGGTTTTAGAGTTTTCAATCAGTTGTGATCTGATTAAAATGTGACTGATTTAGAGGAGAAAATCACCTTAAACTGAAGGAGTGCCAGGAAATCTTGCAGATGAGGTGGCAAAAATAGCTATGCTTAGCCACCAAGCTTTGCCTAACAATGAACAACATCAGCTTTCCATTTTAAAATAAGAACAAAAATTGAATTAAACAAGGATTGACATGAAAACAATGTGCTCTACTGTTCAGAGACACTAGCTAAGGCATACCTTTATGTATCTCATTTAAATTGTCCCTTTGGCAAAATGTGACTTGTGATTTGAAACACACAGGCCACTCCACAGTGTGAGCTCCCATTTGTAAGTGGGTATTCCTGAGCATCAACAGAGAAAACGGCCTTTCTTCTCTTCAAGACAGTGAAAAATGGCTTTACTCGGTGATTAACTTGATATTATTTTCATGAATGATACGCTTGAACTTCTTATTCCTTAAAACCTAGGAAATGTAGTCCATCAACTTTCTTAGAGATAGCAAGCCAAAACTTTCAAGCTTGGGTAGGTGAAGTCACCCTGATGTATCAGACAGCACCAACACAGGAGATGACTTTCAGATGGCTTGAGCACCTCTCATAATTCAGATGTACTGTAATATTTTAAATATTGTTTGAAAATAAACATATACCTGAGGAAACATATTAGCCAACCAATGCAATGACGATATCTCCGGATAAGACCTCCTCTTCTGTAACATTAGAGTAATAACAAAACTAGGAAGCACATTAAAACACAGTGCAATCCTCTATGACCATGTCTGCCACTTCCAGAATATCTCAAAAGTAAAATTAAATACAAAACTGTTTGCATACCTCAAGTATTTAAAAGATAGAAAGTGGAGAATAATAATGTATTTCTGAAGCAAATATTAAATAACTTGGTACTACATTACACTTCATGGTAAATGTTCTTCCAACAATTTTTTCAGCAGAACAAAATGCTGAAAGGCAAGAAATAAAACCATAATTTGATCTAAAATCACTTATAACACTACCTTGTTCTCACTGTGCAATACCTACAAATCTTAGAAAATCTACAGTATTAAAGTTAAACTGTCTTTGTTATCTCACTGATCATTTAGGAGTAAATACACCTACCATTACCCTACTGAGAAAGAAGAAAGGACCTAGTAATCTTTCACTCCTATGTAACTGGTAAAAATAAATGTTTGATTCTCTGCATCCTATCTTGCACCAGGGCTGATGTATTTCCACTCAGCTACACAATATTATCCATGGAAAATAATTCCACCTTCTTCCACTTAAAAAGACAAGTGCAACACCCTGTACTTGGGTTGGTAACCACAGCACACCATGGTACAGGCCTGGGGGTAGAAAGTAGTTTTGCAGAAAACATGGAAGAAGAGAAAGGGGAAATCATGCTTGACTAATCTGATAGCATTCTACGATGTAGTGACTGAATGGGTAGATGCAGGGAGATCAGTGGATGTAATCTACCTTGACCTTAGCAAGGCGTTTGACACAGTTTCCCGAAACATCCTTGTGAGCAAGCTCAGGAAGTGTGAGGTAGAAGAACAGATGGTGAGATGGATTAAGAACTGGCTACATGA
>JAVSBS010014009.1:93642-107917 GCA_033124195.1 Coracias cyanogaster
TGTGAGGGTTACAGAGCACTGGAACAGGCTCCCCAGGGAGGTTGTGGAGTCTCCTTCTCTGGAGACTTTCAAGACCCATCTGGATGCGTTCTTGTGTAACCTGCCCTAGATTCTATGGTCCTGCTTGGCAGGGGGTTTGAACTTGATGATCTCCAGAGGTCCCTTCCAACTCCTATGATTCTATGATTCTAATTGATTTTGTTGCTGTCTTCAGCTGCCTCATGGGTGGATGGATGTAGTGAGAGGACAGAGCCAGACTCTCCTCAGATTGATGCACAGCAAAAGGTCTAGGGGCAACAGACATGACATGCAATGAGGGAAATCCCAAACAGATAGCATGGGGTGGGAACTATTCAAAAAAATCCCAATGAGTGTGGTCAAACACTGGGACAGGTGACCAAAGAGGAATATCCATTTTTGGAGACATTCAAAATGAAACTCAGCTTGAGTTTATGCGCAGCATAATTTAACTTCCAGTTTAGATCCACTTAAGGTGCACCTGCTCTGAGTATGAGTTTTACCAGACGACCTCCAGAGGTCTCTTCCAACCTGAATAATTCCAAGAGTCCTACTCCATACATGAAGACACCAACTAAGGGTCTGTTCAGCTCATTGCTCTAAGTAATCATTATTGCCTTGTTTTAAAAAATAAATACATGTGAAGTAGTATTCTCTGAAATCCAGGGAATGCATTTTTAACTTTTTATATCTTCCAGTTTCAGTATTTTGCTCAGATTCCTGTTTGAGGCTTTTTTTCTAAGTCTGTTGCAATTTCAAAAACAATCCTCCAAGATTCAATCAGAGCTGGCTCCTAGGCACTTTTTAAAGTTGACTGTAGGTTTAAGCATCTAGCCCTAAGTATTTAGGAAAAAAGCTCATGCTCTGCTTTGCTAAAAGATTCCCAGTGGCCACTGATTGCCTACAAAGATGAAGACTGCTCTTCAGGTCCTGCCTCTCAACCCAGCGGAGAAGAGACATTAGATGAGTTGGTCCTTGCTTACCAGAAAGCACCCTGATTAGCTGAAGTTTCATTAACCAAGAAAGAGGATAGAGAGCACCCTTTCAAGCTGCTATTAATACGGCTACATACTGTGTAAAAGAACTTACTGCCTTTAGCATGTGATTGCTTTCCTTCTGGAAATGCTCTCTTCCTTTGCTTGTAGGCCTCTCCCTAGGGCCCCTCCCCCAGGGCTGGAGAAATCCTACCGTAAGAAAGAGTGTGGAGATAAAAGAAGGGAGATTCAGGGTTTAGCAGCAGAAAGACATCTTGAGCTTAAAGAAGCTGCACTAAGTCTGACAGGAGAATGAAAATTCAGAGATATGGCAAGGGAAATTAGAAATGAAAAGAAAGAGTTTGGAAAACAGATATGCAGAACATGGAAAACATGATGAAAAAATAATGGGAATATTAGGAAAACAAAAAGAAGAAAACAGCAAAAAAGAAAACAGCAAGAGAAAGAAAACAAAACACAGAAAAGAAGAAAGGGTAATGACTGACATAGAAAATGTTTAAAATTCTTTAGTGATAAAAATAAATAATCTTTGATGAAATCAATGATTTTTGGTTGTAAATGTCAGTTTAAATTGGACTTTAATTGTATTCCCTTGCTACATGAATCTGAGTGATACATAGCAATGAAGAGAGGAGTAAACCCAAATACGGATCTCTGTAAGTGAAAGAGCTGGCCTCCTTCTTTCCTTCTATGCAAACGCACAATCTCAGATCTGTTACAAACATTACTTTGTGCACTCTAGAAAGGCCAACCCCTGTGCTGGTGAGCAATGGGAATTCCAGATGCTACTACATGTGCTGCCACCACACCAAAATACCACATAACTCTGCATAAATTGTCTGCCTTTTTGTGAGATGAGCAGAATGAGAACATAAACAACGTTACAAACCATGACTGAAATGCACTGTCAGATCTGCATGGAGTGATTAACAGATCAACCTCCTTGTGACATATAATACCTCAGGTCACTGCCACTATGTCATCAACTTTAGCTGTAGCAAATACGTTTATTTCTATTTCTTACTGTGCAGGTAAAAAACAACGAAACAACCAATCAACCAAAGTCACTGAAATGAGGGAAGTGGTGTTAAAATATCAACACAGACCTTGTCATTTAACCTTCTTCTTCCCCATCAAACAACTCCTGCCTCAGACTACTGCACTGCTTTTACACTTGATACCTCTGAGAAGGTTTTAAAGCCTGTATACTTTTTTTTCCAAAGCATAAAGAAACTATTTCTCAAAGTATTCTCTACCAGCCAAATGAATGAATTCAAATTATATTAAGCCTATATTATATTTTATATAAGCAAGGACCAAAATTTAGAGTCCATTTAGCCTTTTAAATATTTTTGTTATCAGTACTGTAAACACAGTAGTGTGTTTTTTAAAGTGTGAACAGGTTTTTAAACGAAAAATGTTCCAGTTTGCTTCAAATATTCTCTACATTCAGCTACTATCCTGAGACCTGGGAAATCAAACAACTCCATATGCATTTGAGAGCAAACTTTCAGTTGAAATCAGTGGGTCTGTGCCAGGATGGACAAATGGAGGAGTGGTTCAGCCACTCTTCATACAAACTACTGAAAGAAAAGCTTTATTTCAAGTCTCTTCATCTTCTGCTTCATCAAATGTAGTGAATAAAGATGACAATTTAAGGACTTTCAGTTTACATAAAAGCAATACCTACTATAAATTTTTTTTGACAATTTGTTAGATATATTGGCCCTACACTACCAGCAGAATCACACACACACAAAATCTTATTTTCATTCCCTTACAGCAAAATCTATTTATGCCCAGTAACCAACAAATACTTTATTAAAGATACATAGATGTTGCAGGTATTTATTAAATCAGTTTCATCACGAGAAGATATTTTTTACATAATACCAATTTTCTGTTTATTGAGCACTTGTAAAGCCTTTTTCAAGACAGTAAAATACATTAAATTTTCTACTGCATAGCAATACACTAACTAAATTTCGTTCTCACTTAGCTCATTGACTTAATGTTTACTCAGTGAATGTGAATTCAAATCAAGTTTCATTCACTGCATTGAATCGTCTTACACTGATCTTGACTTTTGGCAAGGATAAAAAGAACTATTAATATTTAAGAAACTTTAATTAAAATTGATGATTGAAATACCAGTGACAGCAACAGCCAAATTCAAACTTTTTTTTTTTTTTGAAGGAGCCAAATATTCTTCATCCTGTAGCCCTAGAATAACTAGCTTTTAACATTGGCAGGAACTCCCTCGTTAAACCCAAATATCCTTCTCCCACAGCATTGCCACCATGCCTGTGCTACTGCAGGTGGGTAGGAGCTCTAAGAGATTCCTGCTTAGTATTTTGCAAAGACCTTTCTTATATGTTTGGCCCATCAAATACTCTAGGAACAAAATATTACAACTTGGATTTCATTCCTATCTTTAATGTTGGATGAGAGACGATTACAGTTAAGATTAGATTGAGTTAGGTTCAGAGCTTCTCTTTCAGACAGGGCTCACTGTGCACAAGTACCTGTTCCAGCCACAATGAAATGAACTGGGACGATCCGAAAATTAGTGCTAAGGTTAAAACAACTTTTTTAACCTCAGCTAATATCTTAAAAATTTCAAGAGGGATGTGGGCAAAACAGTAAGGGAGTAGTAAACAGAGGCTTTCTAAGGAGGTTGAACTCAAGGAATTTGGGGGAAATGCAAGCGGAAAGTAACAGCTCTGGAAGTTACATTTTTTCTCCTTTTCCTTCAAAGGCTCTGTTCTTGAACTCCAGCTAGTTCCCGAAACCTGACAGGGGAAAATAAACAGCTCACCTCCCTGAGTCCATCGGTATTTTCTTCCAAATTTAGAACTAATAGAGGATTTCATTAATATAAACTTAATAAACATAAAAATTCAACACCAAATTTGAATCATCATTGTAGGCATATATAGAGGAAGAAATTTTGCCCAAACTTCCTCTAATCTTCTCCTTGGAAAGCTGGGATGTTTTAGCTATTACTGAGCAGTGCTTACACAACACCCAGGCTTTCGCTGTTTTTCATGCTGCCTCTCAGCAAGTAGGCTGGGCAACAGGTTGGGAGGGGGCACAAGCAGAACATCTGACCCAAACTGACCAAAGGATACTCCCTGCCATATGATGTCATGTTCAGAAATAAAATCTTGGAGTTTCATTTTTCCAAACTAACCATAGCTCAGAGACTGGCCAGGCACTGGACTGTCTATTGGAGGTGGTGAGTGACTAACTTTGTATCACCTTTAAAAAAAAAATCTTTGTATCACCTTAAAAAAAAAAAAATCTTTCTTTCACTTCTAAAACCATCTTTATCTCAGCCCATGAGGTTTTTTTCTTCTGCCCTTATGATTCTCTTCCCCATTCTGCTGGTGGGCAGAGTGAGCGAGCAGTTTGGTAGGTGCTTAGTTGCTGGCGGGGGTCAACTCCCCCACCCTCCATAAAGTATACAGAAAGGGAAAAAAACAGAAACAATGAAAACAGTTTGAAATCTTAAAAAAATCCAACCAACCAACAAAGAAAACAAAACCCCAAATTATACTATTGGACATTCAGGTTGGTCATCTAAAAAGAAAACAGTTATTTCTTCTTCTACAATTAACAAAACATTTATGCTGCTCTATTCAGTTAATTACTATACTATAATTTGCATGCCATCTCTCCTAACTGAACCTTGAAAAGTCTTTTCAGGTATTAACTCAAGACATAGCACTCTTGTTTAACAGCTGAAAAAGCTGAAACAGAAAATAAACAAGCCTGATGGTAACAAGGATCTCACACTTGAGCCATAAATGTTTGC
Organism: Coracias cyanogaster; assembly: GCA_033124195.1. Lineage (NCBI taxonomy): Eukaryota > Metazoa > Chordata > Aves > Coraciiformes > Coraciidae > Coracias > Coracias cyanogaster. The sequence continues at coordinate 98,473 of JAVSBS010014009.1, forward strand.
AGATAAAAGTAATGTTTGGCATAACTCTTACTTTCCACAGTGTCTTTTTCCCCCTCCTCACTCTGCTGCTTTTACACCCAGGTAAGATATGGTCATACCAAGTTTAGTGACCCAGAAATAAAAGCAACCTACACTTAGTGGCACTTCTTCACACATTTCTTTTTGCTATACCCATCCTTTCTCTTCCCTCCGCCACTCCCTCCCCAATTTTTTTACACAGTATTTCAGGCAGCTTAAGATTTGAATGACAGACTTGAAAGGTAAAACACTCCAGTTTACCAATACTATTTTTTTTTTCTCTATAGCAACACAGGATGAATGAAAAGGGAATAAATGACACAGTAGTCCTTTCATATCCCCTTCTTCATCCAAGAGCATTCTTTTTTATTCCCCTTGCTTTCAATTCAACCCATTCACAAAGGATTAGCATACATATCTTTTTATGCTTGTAAGGGTTACAGCTGTAATCGCTTCACCTCATCACTTTACTTAGAAATCCTGCCTCCAGAGGAGTAATTCGATTACTTACGACAATCCAACTTTTGCCTAATCAAATAGAAACTCATTATAATGCTGTGCTGGTGCATCAGTTTAGTATGAGTGGATGGGAAAATAAAACCCAGCAACATGAATAGGTAGTGTGAAAGGAAGAAAGCAATTGTTGCCGAACAAAAGGCTACCAACAAAAGATAGGATGACTAGCAGAAATTCTTAGTCCCATGGGTAGGGTAGCCTCCAAACTAGTAATGACCCATAGCTTTTAAAAGTCTTAGGTTTCAAATGGGCACGGAAAGTCTATAAGTTGATGAGAGCATCCAATTGCTTCCATCTGACTAGTGTTTAGCAGATATTGGGCAAGTGTGGCTGAGGAATTGGCACCATCTTCTGTTAGTGAAAAATACCTGTATACGCACACATGCTTGTCCTTATAATGGCTTCTCTTGCTCTATCCTTCTGGAATTTGAAAATGTACACAAAGCAATCTGTCTGCCTCTTTGGAGCAAAACTACTACCATCCTTAGCAACTGACAGTGGATAAGGATAAATTAAAAAAAAAAAAAAAAAATGAGGACAACTGCCATCTCCAAATGACTTCCAGTTGTCCATATGCCCACAAGCATAAATCTAAGAAAAGCTCATGCTGAGTGTGGCACAGAAGGACGGCACTTGGGGCAGAAGCACAGATGCCAGGATCATGCCTTCTGTTTAGAAGTAGAGCATTTTATTTTGTTTTATATTATTTCTGTAGAGTGATTTAAGATGCCTAGATATAACAGGATAAGTTCTCAATGGCAACATTTGTTATGCCAAAGGTTTAGGAGCATTAGGATCCAGCTCACAAATCTTTAGCTGTTAGACTGGCTTAGGTCTGTTTTCAGCTTTAGGACACTGTAACTATCTTCCTGATTTTTATTTTTACAGATTCCTAAGGATTTCAGCACAACATATGGGTGGCATTAAGGGTATTAAGGATTTATAAATTCAGATTGTCATTATAAAAATACACAAAGTCTGAAATATATTTGGGGTTAAATGTAATACATATACTACTTGTGGTCAAATTAAATATTGATGTGTTCATGTCTATGTTAAGAAAAAAAAGAGAAAACATCCTGTTTACAGTAGCCATATGAGAAAAAAATCCAGAATTGTTAATAAAGAAAGTAGTTCACTGCATTTACTTTAGTTGGATATCTTTTTAATCTGGAATTTCTTTTTACTTAGAGTCGCTGCTCTTTTACATTCTTCTAGGCATTTAACGTTTATTGTGTTGTGTGTGTACTTTACAGTGACTGGAAATCAATAATAATTCTGATACCAAGTCCTTTCTGTCTTGAAAAACTTAAAATATCCCTAAGACATAATATTTCTTCAATATTACTCATAGGAATTTAATAATAATCACATTGTTAGATGTGAGCAGAGAAATTGAGTATGTGGAACAAAAGCCAGACTTTAAAATGAAAGGAAGTCCTCAGAGAATAGAAAAAAACCCAGTCAATTATTGTTATTTTGCAAGTTACTGATCAACACATACACAGCTCATAACTATGCTCACTCTATACAGGTGAGGTATCTATGTTTTTTCCCTTTACTCCATAGCTAAAAACCAGAGAAAGCAACCCTCCAACCAAAACCTCATGCTCCAGTTCTAATGAGATGTCCAGTTCCAAGAGAGAAATCAACAGCTACATAGAGAAATGGGGCAAGATCCAGCATCCAGCCTTGAATCTATAACGTATCTTGGGAAAAGCAGCAAACCACTCAGATACAAGAACACATATTCTCTTTTCCCTCCTGATACTTGTTGATTTGTCACTGCCTGTTTGTCGAAAATGAAGTTACAATATTAATTTTTATATAAGTGTGCTGCTAAAGAAACAAGCTATTGTGTTTGCAGAAAAGCAGCTCTGATACACTGTGCAGGGAGCACAGGCACAGCAAGGAAAGGCAATGAATGCTGTGTATCACAATGGAAACAAGACCTTTCTCTTTAATAAAGAACTCCCATCAGAACCGTTGAAATACCCCATATTAAACTGGACAATAATAATATTAAAATGGAAGAGACAGTGGAAAGGCCTCAACACAAACATGAAAGCATGCATTCATATTTCATATGCCCTACCCCAAACCAGAAACAAATCCTCAAAGCTGTTTAACCAAGTCAAAAATACATTGTGGGACTGTAAAGATCACAAAGTAGCTATTGTGCTTACAGATAAACTAAGTATTTTTTTCTGTTTATAATAATGACACCTTTTTTCACTTTGCTGTAAAACATTTAGACATTCAATCAGGAGGCAACAACCACATAGTTCTCAAAACCAATGCTACACAAACACCAGCAGGATATGAAAATGGCTGAGAGTTCTTATATTAAAAAAAAATAATTTAAAACACAATAGTCAGTTTCAAAGCTAGTAAAAGAATTGTACCTTAAATTTGTAGTTAGCTTCCAGTTTAGGGATGTTTCATTTATGTTTCTGTCTCAAACAACTATACTACAGTATAAATTGGTTCTAACTACCTTAGCCATGTTCAAACAGAGAATAAATACATCTTGAGAAGGAAGGGAAAAAGATAACAGACTTACAGTCAGCTTATCCTGCATGATTATATTCCCCCTTTAGCCTAACAAATGTTAAGGCCATTTGTTGCAAATCTTATTATTATGTCACGGCCAGCGATGGCAATGACAAAATTTGGCTTGGTGAAATACTTCTGTATTGGGTAGGGCTCAAGGAGCCCTCATACACAGCTGAATGGAGTATGCCATACAGCTGATGTGTTTTGATTTGAAGAGAGGTTGAGCAAGCAGCTCAAACATGGATGAAGTAATATTTTGAGAAATTTTATCACTTGGTACAAAGCAGCTGTCACTTGGTTTTATAGTTTTGAAAAACTAGTCAAGTGTCTTGTTCAGCATATGGACACACACTAATTTTCCCAAATCTCAGAATGACTAGTTGCAGCAATCAGGGCTCTATTGTTCTATCAGCATGACCCCATCTCAGCAGTGACAGGGGCTACATCCTACGGTTGGTACACCCCAGACAGGTTTATTGTGTGGGCCCAGCTATGCACAACATGCTACATATCTGCCCAAATGGCTCATCACCTCTACAGGCTGGCTGCAGACAAGGCAGTAGGCGCTTGCTGTAGGCTTGGACAACAACGGTACCCAGGTGGCTGTTCCTCTTCTCCTCCAAGCTACAGGCCTTACTTCATACAAAAGTCTAACAGGTTCGGGTGCAACAGCTAGGTCAGCAGTCAGCCATTAAATCTAGAAGCCCCACATCCTCAGACTATACTCAAAACACAATGCAGCTACGTTGTCTCTGAAGAACAAGGGCTCTGCTGAGTTTTTCTAACCACAAACACAAGAGGCCAGATACGAACAACTGAACAGGCCTTCCTGCAGCTAAGCTTCTGCAAATCAACCCATGGACTCCAAATGCTGCAGTGCTGCATGCTTACAATCCATCATGGTACATTACAATCTATCCAAACACCACAAAACTCCTCCAGCAAACCAAATTGTTTTACCTAAGTAATTGTTTGCATTCATCCAAAAGAGTTCCTTGAATGGGTTGCTCAAAAAATAAAGCGTAAAAGATTTGTAATTCCCAAAATGATTTAGAAAAATACTTTCTGCTGATTCTGTTCCATAGGTATAAAATTTCACTGTCTAAACTTCACCACTCAAAAAGGGACATGCAGGAAGTTACCATTTCTGTTGCTCAGTCCTCTGCACGCACAAATTGATTTCACTTTCTGAGTCTGAGAAAACTCCTCAGTTCAGTTTGAATTCAATCTATATTAGTAAAGCTATTTGATTTGGCTAAGCAACATCATACTTCAGAGCTTATGCTGAGTAAGCAATTTCTTTTTATACAAAGCCTACCATATTACCATCATATTTGGACAAGTATATAATGAGATTCAGTTTGCCATCTCTCAGTCCCTAAGCTGCCAGCTTCTTATGTAGAATGAGGGTTTTAAAATTCTGTTTAAAACCAAAATAAGAACTTGGCAGATTTATAAATAGGTAGTGACTGCTGCAAATAGCCACCAGCCTTTCCTATCTTAGTGTGTGGCATGATGTAGGCTGAAGCATGTCAGTGGTTGGTAACACAAATGGCACACTCCACAGTTCAAGTTACTGATCAAAAATCCAATCTAACCCTGATGGTTAATATCTGATGGCTATTCATAGGGACTTGTAACATATATTCCTCAATAGAAAGAGTAATTTGAAAAATCAAACTTTTTCTGATATCTATAGCAGAATTTTCTGTAAATGTGAGTAGAAAATGAAATGTATTATATTACATGCAACAATCACCATCTTTTATCACATCTCAGATATAGAGGACAGAAGCTCTTTCTAGATGTTTCCCTGAGCAGATGAAGCATCCAGTGCCCAAGTTTCACAGTCCATTATCTTAAAAACCTTTACACTAGAGCAAGGAATGGTAACCCTTTCCATTAGGTATACAAAAGGAAGTGCTATGAAATACGAACACATGGATGTAAATCCCTGTATAAACATTATGGCTCAGCGATTTCAGGCAGAATGAGAACTAGCTGACAACCTTTCCAGATTTTGGAATAATATCAGCTATTAAGACCTTCAGGATTAAATTTTTATGAACTACAAGAATTGAGAAACAGTAAAGAACTATGAGAAAATCTGTTTATATCTGCAGAATATAATAGAAGCATGTTGAATTACCAGACCTTAAAAATTCTATGACAAAATTCTAGGGAATGCAGCACAGTCATTTCAAAACAGGAATGATAGTTTCAATTCAGAAAAATCTGAGAAATTAGAAACAGATCAAGATTAATTTGCTATTTGCTTGACTATGTAACTTCTATTGTAATAGGTCAACAGAACAGGCAGACAATTTAGACAATCTGGATGGTGTTAGTGCACATAAAAATTAAGATTCACATTAAAAAACACCTGTACTTGTGCAAATCAGCCGTGTTCTATACGTTGAGGTATCTGAATGCCAATTACAGTAACTGTAGAATCCTACCCTCTCTTGTATGGAAAAAGAGTCATCCTTTCACTATTGTTAAAAGCATGGATATAATAACAAAAACTCTTTCAACAGTTCCAGCAAATAGTTAACAATTTGTTTTTCCTGTCATTATCTAATGGTCCCAACAACAGGATGTGCAATCAGAAAATGTTTTAAAAATGTATATTCATATCATAGACTGGCATGGGTTGGAAGGGACCTTTAAAGGTCATCTAGTCCAACCCCTCTGCAGTGAGCAGGGACATCTTCAACTAGATCACGTTGCTCAGAGCCCTGTCCAACTTTGAAGGTTTCTAGGTATGGGGCTTCTGCCACCGCCCTGGGCAAGCTGTTCCAACGTTTACAAAAAATATGACTTATATCTTCCATAAGCAGCCTTTTGAAATGCCAAAGTAAAAAATACAGTAGCACCAGGGATGAAAAGAGAGTGATTATGATGCCTGTTTTCCATCAGAACATAAGGACTTGTTTTTACCGTCCTAGAAATAGGCCCATTTTCATGATACTATGAAGCGGACAGATAGAATCTGTTCCGCTACCATATTCACTGATGCCATACAGCGCCATTCTGATATTATCTGCATGTTATGATGTATAAACACCTATTCTTTGCCAGAGCAGAAAATCTTCAGATGTAATCTCCCATGCTGTGAAACTGATGACATGGAACTGAGGATTTCCCTTAAACTTGCCCATTAACCATCTCATTATGCTACCTCTGAGCTTTTCTCAGCACTTCAACTGCCCATAGAAATCAGCTTTGGGCAATCTGTTGTCCAACATGAGATCAAGGTTTGGCATAACCGGAAGTCCTGTAAGCCTGCTTCAGTGCTGACAATGTGACAGCAATTTAGGACTGCAGCATCAAGGTTAAAACCCACAGTTTTATGACAACAAGGTCTTGAAAACAGTGCATTGAAAATGGTTTGGATGCTTGATGTGGACACCATAAATGGTTCATTTTGTAGCCATATAAAGAAAGAGTGGCAACCACTAATGCACAACAGATGTTGACTTTTATTTGTAGCCAGATGTCTCTTATTTCAGACATGCTGCTTTAACATCCTAAGTACTATATTAGCTTTTGCTATACCCTGCATGACTTTGCTGTTAACTGTAGTGTTTTGAGAAAAAGTATGCTGCTGAAGTAGCATTGCTGTTCTCACAAATTTCAGTAGTGTATTGTCAGTGCAGACTACTGCCTCAGGATATTTTCCACCACAGCAAGGTTAGAGCAGGACCTCTTTCTCCTCTAGGTTAATGGCCTCACCAAACCACTTGGCAGCAGGGCTGAAACAGTCAATAACGTGCAGTCTGCTTACATACATGTGTGAATACCCAATACCCAGTAATCAGCAAAGAGCAAGTCACACAAGTCAGCAGATATGGGACCTTTGATTTAATGTTTAGGTTAAATATTCTGGCATCTGTATGGTATTGAATGTGGATACCTTCCCTGTTGTCTCAACAAAGCAAAAGTTAATCAGAAGTGGCAAAAGATGCAATCTGTTTTGTGACCTCTTTGACAGGAAAGGGTTGTGGAAGTCTATCCTGATCAAGAATCTTCATTACCACGACAGTGTGAAGCACAGAGGATATTCACAGTCCCTTCCAGATTGCTGAATCTGCAAAAAAGCCTCCATACCCTTCTGAAGTTGACAGCATTGAAAACTACACACAGGGTTGTAATTTTGTTCCCTCCACTTTCAATTTACCTGGCTACAAAAACTGCTTTAACAGTGGCTGTAACTGCCTCCTCCTCTGACAGACAGATGTGCAATAACCACACAAGTTTTAGAAAGTTTATCTTTCCTGGGAGGTCCATCTGCATACCCTTCTGGTCAGGATTTTTCCAGAAACAGTATAGGCTTCTGGTTATATAAGGTTAGCATGCAACTTCCCATCAGAGTAGAAAGCAGTTTGCACTCCTGAACTTCAGAGCCATTGTCTCCTTACAAAGCTGACAAAGCATCAATCTCTGTATTCAAGTAATTTGGCAGCAGTGCCAATCAACCACACAGACTTGCTCTGCAACACATTTGACTGTGTTTAGGAAGTGCTACTATGTTTGGCAATACTGCTCCTTGTTTCTAGATGACTAGGTGTAGAACTTCACTTAGCACTCTGTCAGAGATGACAGGCAAGTAGTTGAATAAACTATTTCATTTTGTTAAGTGTTTGATTAGATACAGAGAAACACAGTTATGGTGATTTTAGGGCCCTAAACAGTTTTCATAAAAATCAATAAGCACATTTCTGACTTAGATGTTGCTGAAGTTCTTCTGTGGTTTTTAGGCATCATTCTTTTCTAAGATAAAATTCCTGCTTGTCATTCCTGTCCAGGTGCAGAAAAAAAAGCTCCAGTAAGCAGCTTTATTGCTCAAAAATATCTTGTCTTCTATTCAAAATATCTAACACAAGGATTAATAACTGTAAAGATTATCACCTCTGTGGTAAGGTGTCACATATTGATGTAACATTTTATGCTTGTTTTTTTGTAGTTGGACAGAAGCAGCTTTCACCTTGAGGTTAAATTTCTTCTAGCAGTTTTAATCATGACCTCCAGACCTTTTGGCTGCACTTAAAGATAGTGACAACCATCTCCCCCTTGCCTTTCACCACTAGTCCAGCATGTACTGTTACTTCTACCCTGCCTTCAGAACTGCTTGTGCAACTGTTCTAACCTATGAAACATTAAAAATTATTTCAACTATGTTAAGCCGGTTTATTTTGGCTAATCTGAGTGAGACCAGTCACTTGTAAGAGGGATAGCAATGAGCTGGTGACCAGCACTTCTTCCACCAGCTCTGTGACCACCAGCCATACATTATCTCTAAGAATTTGATTCTCTATCTCTGATGGCTTATGTGTGATCTACTGACATCAGCTCCTTATTATAAATGATCATATCCCCAGTCTGTCACATAAATGATTTTTACTTCACCGGTGCTAAATTGTAGCATAGGAAGGAAGTTGCTACTATTTCAACATTGAATGCATCTATGATGTCTTCTGTAATGACAGCACATGAGAACTACAGGACAGGGTTGACCAGCTAGGGCTCAGTGCATACCATCACTACTGGAGTGCCATTCAATTTATAACTACTTCCAAAACAATTTGGAACTTTCCTACAAACTTCTAAATCCAATAACCATGTGTACATTAAAATCTCCCAATCTAATGCTCTATTTCATGGAACCAGTTTCAAGCATGACTGATTTTGAACTCATCAGTTTGAACTGCAGTTTCTGTATTGGCACTAACAATGGTGGTAGGATACCTGTATGTAGGGACATTTCTAGCATCAGTAATTCATTGCTTTATTGGGTACAGAATCCAACTTACATGCCAATGATGTTTACAGCAAAAAGTAATGGTAATGTATTGACATTTTCTCTCTAGTATTTAAATATAAACTAGAATCCTCTACCTGAATTCTTGCTTTAATTTTTTTTTTAGGAAACTTTTAAGGTTCCTAAGATTTCAATTTGCTTTGAGCATCTGCACAAAGTAATTTGTTAAGTAACTAGCCCCAAAGAAATATCATAACATTTAAAAATCAAGGAAAGCTAATATTCATCATATCTTTGGACTCAAGATTTCTTTATCCTAATGGTTGACTTTTTACAAACACTGAAATGTAAAATGTATCACTAGTGTTTATCTTACAAACTTAGCAGTTTAAAAATGATAGATTTCAAAAACAAACTAAGTTTAATTAAAAAATGTTTCCATGTAATGTAATTCCTCCTCCATGTAAGGAGGACTCATCGCTGGGTTAGAAACTGGCGGGATGGCCGAGCCCAGAGGGTGGTGGTGAACGGAGTAAAATCCAGTTGGCGACCGGTCACAAGCGGTGTCCCTCAGGGCTCAGTTTTGGGACCTGT
>JAVSBS010014009.1:108539-123028 GCA_033124195.1 Coracias cyanogaster
GGACTTGATGACCCTGGAGGTCCTTTCCAACCATAATGATTCTGTGTGATTCTGTGTAAACAAGGTATTTAAAAACAAAGTATTCTAGTAAAGTAAGATATGTATTAATTGTATTTACTAGATTTACTCATCCATGAAACTTTTCTGATCAAAAGCAGTCAACGACTCCTTCAAAACATAGTGATAAACCCATATTCCTGAAGCCTCGGGAAAGGGACTGGAAACTGGAAAATACTTCTGACCATAATTATTCTCAAATACAGTTAAAATAAATGGTTCAGCTCAGGCAATGCCATAGGCATAAAAAACATTAGGTAAAGACTTTTTTGCTGTTACCCTCTGAAGGAACCTTTATTTCTAGAGATGTCAAGCAACAAGCAAAAAAGAGTACTTCTCTTTGGTACCTTATAATAAAGAACGGGAAACAGATTCTCTGAAAATTGTTGTCTCATGCATGTCAATCAGGTGTCCCTCAGTTAACTGCTTTTTTTTATAACTATCATCAAGTATTCCATCAAAGGACCATTCAATTTTTTATTTACAACCAAAGGTATCACTTATCAGAACTGGCAGATGTGGTTGCTCGGTGAGCTACTGCAATTTCACATATAAAAAAAGGAAAATATACGATGCTAATATTCTGTTTCCATCTTTGGAAAGCTCAGCAAGACAGTTAAAATTTCCTCTTTGTGAGATAAAAGACATTATGCAAAAGACCACTGAAGTTTAAACATTTTAATAGCTTTTTTTCCTACGAATGAGTGAAAAGAAAGATGTGACATGGACAACATCTGCATTTTTCTCTAAAATTATACTGCCACTTAGGTCTCTAGTGCCTATTATGATGGTACAGCTTAAAGTCATTGTAGGAGCATTGATCCAAACATAAAAACAACAGTGAGAGAAGCTTTGTTTCATATACACTTAGCATCTGACATCTTCCCACATTTGTGCATTAATCAGTAACAGACATATCTGAACATCCTGCTACAGGAGGTGATTTGACTTTCACAAATTTCCCAAAGAGCAGAAACATCATCAGGAACAATTTCAAGGAAATAATTATGGTCTAGACAGATTTATGACTTCTAAAGACCTAATCCAAAGCACATTAATGTCAGTGGAAGGACTCCCATTGACATCAAAGGCCTTTGGATCAATCCCCAACTGCTGTGGGAATGAATTCAGAGCAATAACAATGGTGGACTAAATGCAAACTTGCAGTTGAAATATTACCACCCAGACCTTTTTATTCCTCAAATCAGATTAAAAAGTAATTTTCTGCTATTTCACAATTACTTCCAGATGCGCATCATCTCAAATGGCATTTTCATCCATCTGTATGAACCAAATGTGCATAGAGATAGAGAAGTTCTACACTGCCTGAACTAATAATACAAATGAAAAACACAAGGGAAAATAATTTTGGAGGTGAAGAAGTTCATATTTTAAATGTGGAGTGAGGAACCCTGGACTTTATTTATTCCTTCTAACTACTTTGGGATAGAGCTGCCAGGCCTGCCACTTCATTTACTGCCAGAGTAGATGTCTTCTAATTAAATTTTCAATATTTTTCTCTAGTCTCCTAAACAAAACAAAAGAATACACATAAATCAGTGTTAGCCTCAAACTTGTCAGCCTAAAGACTGTCAGAAATGTCAACTCCATATACTCCCTCCTTAATAACAGCTCTGCTATCCCTTCTGTCCTCATAAATGTCTATTTACATGCTAAATAATTTGAAGCATCACTCTTCTCTGACCATGTTAATCTGGTTTCATTCCCTTAGCAGCTGATAACATTTTAGACTGTAAAATGAAATGTAAAACGAAAAACTCAATTCCAAGATGTGACTGATCAGTCATCAACATCATGTGTTACTCTGAAGTGTGTGCTATGGGAATCACACATCTTTTATTCACTCCTCTAGCAATAGTTTAGTTAGGCAGGTTCAGTTATCATGTATTCATTATGATATGAGCATGTTATGGACTGGTTGAACTCTGCCTTACCAAATTAGTTCTAGGAAGTTGGAGAAATTTCTCGACATTTCCTAGCATAACTCCATCTTTCCATTCCTAGTGAATATCTGACATTACCTCAGTCTCTGTATCCTTCTCTGCACTTCAGAAAACAAGACTTTTTTCCTCCTTCTTTAGTTACTGTGTGTGGAAAACCAGATTATTAGTGACTGGGTAATGCTATTACCTCAATAAAAAATAAGGAGGTAGAGAACAATTAACTGCTTGTTTGATTTGTGTTTTTATGGTTGCTTTTTTTTTTTTTAAATTGATGCTGATCAATGGTTACTAAAAGGATCTGAATGGGAAGAGAATTCAGAGGTTGACAGACTAAGGAAATATTGGCTAAAAGTATCCAAGGAATTAAAATAGTTCACAGTTCATACACTTTCTGGGCTATACTTGTAATGGAAATGGTGCTTTAGGTATGTCCTACCCACCACTTGCATCTCAAGGAGTTATTTTTAACCTGGTTTCCTCAAGATTCAAAGCTTATGTGAACAGACTTTGTATATGTGTGCAACTTTCATACCTTCTCACCACATTTAATCACTTGGGACTCTCTTGGCCAGTTCAGTCCAATCTGCAGAAGGGCAGAAGTGACAAAGTCACAATTCTTACAAGCTTTGTGGAAATAGGCGTCCAGATAAAGGGGAAATCCTACTATTACCCTAAATCAGGGGCATCAAAGAATCACTCTGGCATTCATCCTTCAACTGCAAGTACACAGGAACTACTCAGAAGACTACTTTTTAATCTAGTGCTCTTTCAATATTTTCTTCCACGAAAAATTAACTCCATGTGTTTTAAAACACCAGACACAGGTAAACCTCACAGTTTACTCTAAAAACATTTTTTAAAGACCAAAAGCAGCAACATACTTCAGTCATGATTTGGCACCATCTTTTAGACGAGTTTACACTTCAGTGCACGTTGTTATCAGAAGTGCATGACAACATTGCACCTGGAATACAGAGACTGAAAAGGTATGAGTGCTTCAATTTACATTTGCTGACTTTCATTAGTTTGACACCAATAAACAAACTATTCCCTCAAAGGTAGAAGGCAACCCGTGGGAATGATACATGCAAAACCCCTTATGAATTAACACTTATGTAAATTATGTTAATAGGGAACTGCCCAAGCAAACAAAAATATGATTCAGGGAAATAACACATCCAAGAAAGTTAAATTATGAAGGCTATCATTTCAAGGATATGAACTTATACAGTATCAAACCATGATATTACTACCATATTTTTTTCAATATTTATGTCTTACTGGTGTGAATTACTTACAGAGTAAGTAACACCAGACCCTTGAATGAGATAAAAATGAGAAAGTACCTTTGATGGTAATATTGAACTTCACTACCAGGGAAATTTTGTCTTGTCTTTACATGCACAACATGAACAACAAATGTTGTTTCCCTTCTAACCCAGCGCTTTGTGATTTTTAATGCCTTGTCAACATGTTCCAAAGCAAAATTCAGTTTGGCCAGCTGTAGGCTGCTTCAGGTCACAGGAGATGACACAGAACTACATACTACTTTTATAACTGAATACATAGTTTACGGAATTTGCTGGGTTTTAAAAGGGTATGTTAGCTTTACTGAGGCGCATTAGGAAAGGTGAGAAAACATAAGACATTACAAAAAAAATCAACATAACCAGATGAGCATATACATAAACAAATATATTAAGTATACTTTTCTTCAAGTACAACAAATCATGGTATCATTTTTACAATGGAAACATGTGAAACAAAATCAGTATCAGCTCTTAAAAAAATGATTCAGAATACCAGTATAATTCCTTTGAGAGGTATGAATGTACGTGACTTTGAAGTGATGATGCCCTACTAACTGCATTCCTTCAGAGCATGAGAAAGATTTGCTCCTAATGTTGCCTCCACCCACATTTCACACCTATCAATTAAAAGTTAGAGAAAACATTTTGGTTTTTATGTTCACATTGAAGAAGTATAGTACTGACATATCAGGCAATGCAGTTACTTCAGGAAAACTTGTCTTTAGCCAGAGCGGCAAAGGCAAGATTTATAGCGCAATGGTAAGAAACCTGCTACTCATTTCCCCTTTCCTTCAGACTACCATCCACTGGGGTGAATGTGGTGTTACAGCAGAGGAAGGCATAGAAGCAACCACCAACATGACTATTACTCCCGTGAACATTGCTTTGAGATTGGTGGACTGAGTATGGTTACATAAAAAATCATTTCCTCATAAGCAGGTGAATTCCTTTCTCGTTTTGTTATTACTATCCAGAAAATTTAGGATGAGAGACACCAGTGCTTTCCCCTTCCTCATTCCTGCAGTATTTTAGGTTATTTCTGAGCCTTTAAAAACTCTCGCTTCACTCAAATCCATGCTTGTGGTACATAAATATTTGTTTATGCAAATATATTTTAATTCAAACATTTAATCTTGCCAGGTAAACATAAGAAAGATAATGCTGATGTACTTTTCACAGAAGACTTAGTTCACTGTTTTAATTTCCTGTTTTTATTAGCTTAACTCACTTCATGAAAATATTAACATGTCTTTAGAAGTGTATTTTATTTTCTGGTTTCTCAAGAAAACATTTAGTGCTACCAGCTCATTAGAGGCATCAGCTTTTAACTGGAACAAGTTTTAAATCGAAAGAAGCAATTGAAAAAATGTTGTTGATGTGCCACCGCAGTACTTTAAATGTCTGCTTGCTCATATGTGTAGTTGTTTTTATGCTGAATATCAATATGCAATTAGAAAGAGACAATGTAAATAGTGCTGGGCCTCTGCAGAGTACTTTTTTTGCATTTGTAAGCTCCTTTCTTGTTTATGCTGCTGGAGTCTATCAAGCAACTCTCATGTTGAGACAATCAAACAACCAAAATGAATGGCTATAAATACAGTCAAAGCAAGAGATAACAATAACCACAACAACTAAGTCCTCATTGAAGATGAAACAGCATTTCTGAGTGAGCAGTATGTGATTAACCCACCGTATATGGGGTCAGTATGATTTATTCTCACAGCTATGCAGCCAGCCTTAGCCCTGGGCCTCACTTGCTATCAGACACGAGCCTTCCTCAAATCAACCCTCCCCTATGTCTAGTTAACACTTGGAGCTCTTACTTAAGAAAATTAACTAACTATCATGTCCTTAATTTAAATTATTTCCATCCCTGCTTGGAAATAATTGTTAGTGTAACAGACAGTTTAACCAAGAGCACCTTCTAGTCTCCGGTCCATCTGTCCGGCCACCTGCAATGCTTAAGTAGCATAAAAGCATCCTGAAAGCCACAGACAGGGAAAAAAAGGAGTCCTTATTTTGCCTGAGTATTGCTAGAACAGAAGAAAAGAATAAACCAAAGAATATTACCAAAGAATAAAAAGCAGTAGTCTATCACATTTTAAGACAATCCAGTGGCTCAAATAGAGGGATAGTACTGGCTTTGGTTCAAACATTTAATAAGAATGCCACATTTCATCTAAAAAGGTACTTTGTTTGGAGGGATGAACCTCTTACCTTTTGTAGCTATTCGAACACACTGAGTTTTGGTTTCCTGTTGAGGAGGGAAAAGTAAAGAAAACAGTCAGATCAGATTGCTTTTTGTTGCCCCCCCTACCCCATAAATTTGTCCTAAATCTGCTGATCAGCTGGGGCAACAAGGTGGCTCAGAGTTCTGGGCTTAGCAGTGGAGGAGGCTGGGTGACTTAGCTTTTACAAAAGCTGGATGAAACCTAGACATTGGTCTATACTATCCAGTATAATAATGGGGGAAAAAAGGGTGCAGGACAGCCCAAATGTAGTAAAATGTTAGGTTATTCAAATCAAATGGAAATCATGCTGTAAGAATACAGACAGAGGGTGCAAGGGAAGAAAAGGGGAGAACTGGTGCTCCTATTTATGTTATGGCACAAAAATCCTGTGCCAGTGTCAAACACCAACTGTGCCTTGCAGCAAAGAAGGTACATTTGCTCAACACTGTCTCCAAACTTATGTCTTCCTGCATCCTGACAGTCTTAAATAGTTACCTGAAGCACATCACCAACATGCTCCCTCATGTGTGCTTCTAAGTGTGGAATGAGCACAGAAGCAGCCCAGCTATCCCTTCACATATGACACAATAAATTGACAACCTATATAGTCTGCCCAGGAAAGACAAGTGTTTTCACAGTGATGTGCTTCAGAAGTTGCACATGCAATGACAGTTTGTATGTATTTTACTTTTTTTGCTCCCTTCAGAAGTTTGGTCAGCAATTGATACAAATGAACAGAGAAATGACTCAGTTATGCACAGTTTGGACAACTTGAACAGATGAGGGTCAGTCATAAATGGGTTTTTTGACCTTGTTGCATAATGTGCAGTCATTTTAAAGGCAAACAAACTGAGATAGCATAAGGTTGCATGAGAGGATGCAGCTGCTGCTGTATTTGATCACTCTAAACAATATTAGCATGTAATTAGAAAATATAACAATGACAGTTTCGTTCTATAAAATATGCTCCCTCTAGTCCTGCTCCCCCCAGCACTCCATTTCTGAAAACATACACTGGGATCTCTCTCCTCTCAAAGATTTCCAAGCAACAGTTAAAATACATTGACGTTGTTTTGCAAACACAGCCTGTAAAGAACAAGCAAAGCTGTGAGTTGAGGCTTCCTGTAAGTGTTCCATAAAGACAATTTTTCAATCTAAATGAAAGCCCCACAGTTTATCGATACAATCTTACCTAATTACCATTCTCCACAGTCACTGGATTTACTTGCCCACTTCTGTTCAAAATGTCTGCAAGGATCACAGAGCAACCCTCATCCCAACTCTACAGTATATTTCAGAGCATACTTTGGTTCCCTTTGACTATTTTGGTGATCCCTGTAGTTTACAATAAAGCACCTTTTAAAGCAGGTCAGAGTTTATCTTTCAACCACTAGATCTCTGTCCCAGCAGAATACAGTGCAAACCCCGCAAAACCTCCCCCCAAATCCCTCGAGGAACAGAAATCTGATCCAAAGTTTTAAACCATACCAGAGAAAACCATTTTAGGATCCAACTCTCTCACAAACTGAAATCAAGTTAGACTGAAAAATAATGCGCTTTTCCCTCATCTTCTACTTATCTGTCAAAATAGGAAAAGCCAAAACAAAAATCTATTTTTGTATTTAATATTTTTATTTTACTCTTCCCTCTCATTTATTTCTTGGGGAATGAAATAAATTTCCTTGCAATTTAGTCTGCTGGAAGCCAGCAAAAGCAAAGGGAATTATTTGTAGCAGGTGGGAGTAACATGGCTGAGTGTCTAGCAGTTATCTTTTATTTTGCCTTGTTTGCTTCACACAGGTCTATAGATAAGAACTAAAAAGAGGCAATTGTCTCTTCCATCAGAAAAACCATCTAGTTCTCAAGCATATCTTCAGTACAGTTTCATCAGCTCCTGCTTTGTCCCCATTCTGACTTGATGCATATGCAATTTTCATAACCATAGGTAGGAGGTGAATTTTTCTTCAAAAGGCTCCAAGGTAAGCTTGCCTGTTAGCTCAGATTTGTTCAGTCCCTGCAGAGACCCAAATGTAGGGAAGGGTAAACACAGCTTCCCCACCTTTCTAATGCCTCTAGTGTGTCTCAGCAGCTACCAATCTAACTGCCCTTTTTAGTTCCTTTCTGACCTGCCTGGACACTTCATGTGGAGACTCCTATAGAGATGTTCCTGCAATTTCCTTCCGTTTTCTAAACTATAAATAAAAATTTTAAATTTTTACGTATTGGAAGCTTCTGTGTCTACCATGATTTCCCTCATTTTTCAATGATCATTTCCCACTCCCTCATTTTTCATTTATGAGAGGAAAAACTGTTCGAGAGCAACAGCATGGGGCTTGCAGGGCCACAGTTGTTCTTCCCGCCTGGACCCTCCCTCCCTGGTGCTGTTCCCCTTCCATATTCCTACAGAGCCATCAGCAGTACCCAGCAATAGTTAAAACACTAGGAGGTAATGAAGGTAAGCAACAGCCATACTTCTACCGCTGCACAGCAGTGGAGCAAGACTGAAGTACAGCTTTTCAGAAAGGCTCTCGTAAACACACCATGGGCCTGGGGTTACTTTTGCTACAGCAAATTTTTACTTTTTATTTGATGTTCAGTATGAGAGTCTCAAAAAGTTTGTAAAGTTTCATTAGCCTGCTAGGCAGCCAACATTCTGTTTATCCTGCAGTAATTTAATCTTCTGAAGTGTGCAAGTACTGAGAACTACAGAAAGGACCGTGGATGTTATTTACTAAGGAGGCAGAGTCACAGCACTGAAATTACTTTGCTCAGATGATTACTACGAGATGTATTAAACTCTCCTCTAGTAGCAGTTGCTATGATACAAGGGTGGTGAGAAATGTGAATGGCATGCTGCCCTGCTGTCACAGCATGGAAGGGATTACAGCCATGCCACTGCCAATACGTAACTATGTCCAACTCTGACAGTCCTAATTGTCACTATGGGCATGTCTTTGAGTCCTTCCAGAAGAAAGGTGTGGTTGGCACTTACCTTCTCTACGCTGCTCATGGCCTGGAAATAGATGTTGTAGCCTTTCCGAGGAGCCAGCGGTGGGTTCCAGAAACCCTGGTAAGTCCTGTTGTCGCCCACAGTAAAGGGGGCTGGCTCCGGCAGGTTTCCTGGGGGCAGCTCAGCAGCAAAGTAATACGGCGACCCTCCACTAAGAGCAGTCTGATAGGTGACAGGGATTTGGTAGCACTCCATGGCACCTGTTTCTCGCTTTGTCCGGTGTGGGTGCAGCTCCTCAACAACAATCTGGTATGCACTAGTGAGAAAGAGGAAAATGAGCATAACTTTAAGGTCATCAGATAAGGTCAAATCTCTCGTGTCATGAAAGTATTAACCCAATTGCTTTATGTAAATTTTAAAAGAAAACAAAGAAAAGCAAAAAGGAAAAGACAGCAGATGCAGGGATTCAGAGAAGAAACAAAGGCTTAAAGGCTTGAAACATAGCAAAGCCATCTAATTCAGCTATGGGAAAGAAGCAGCATCTATTCTTTTCAGGAAAAACAATACAAATCTACACACAACTTCCTAACAGTGATTTCTGGTTTTGTTTTTGTAAGAAAGACAGGAGTGAATCTCACTTTAAACTACAATAGATTAAACTCTTGGCTGATTGGAAGCATCTGAAGTTAGCATTTTCCTTTGAAATGATATTAGAGAAAGCTGAGCTTCAAGGCCCAACATAATGACTGCCTCCAGGCTGTGCTTGAAGCACCAATTTCCAGTTGTCATATCATTAGAGACAGAACGTGCTGACAGGCTTCTCCACCTCGTGACCTTGCTGTGGCTTTTATCTTGGCTCAGATCTACGCAGATCTAAAGTACAAGTGACATGCTACAATACAAGCACAGATGGACAGAAATCTGTCCATTCCACCAAAATAGACTGCCTCATTCCTCTACAGTTGTCAATGATAAAATGTTACAAGTTGCTGAAGCAGATGGCATTCGGCCTATTAAACACCATTCCAACCTCCCAATACCTCTCTTGAAATGGTCCATGGCTTGGTCACTTTTCAAAATCCCCTGCTCAAAATAGAACAGGTAATTATAATTCTTCTTTCTCCTTTAGGGGAACTACCTAACTGCAGGATGTTACCAACTCATTATCAGCATCCTCTGCTCTGCAGAAGTACAGAACTTACATATTGAGAGCAGGAGGCAATTCTTCTGTTTATAAGAGAAAAAGAAAAGAAAAAAAGAGTTTTGGCAGTTTTAAGAACTGTATGTATGCACATGCACATATACACACGTATACATGCACAAAATTTCTCATTTATATGCAGACATTTGAGGATCTTATGAAATATTTGTAAGAAAATATGATGAAGCATGTAAATAAGACTTGAAGCTATTCAACTGAACTGGCAGAAGTGCCTATCTTGGTTTTGTTTTAAAGCTGTCTTAACAGTAAAAGTAAAATTGAATGGAGTTCTCGAAGTGTCATTGCACTGCTGCAGGGTCTCAGAAAGGCAAACGCAAAGACAATCCTCCTCCTTTAAGAGCTTATGGGGCAGCATTAAATTATTTTGTCTATTTCCTCTGCTACTACTGCCTAGAAAACCCAGTATCTGTAGTGGCAGAGAAAAAGTATGATACTGGGAAATGGAAGAAAAGAGAGAAGAAAAAATAAGAAACTAGTTTCACGTCTTTCTTGAGCTGAAAAAAAAGGTTAGCAAGCTCTTTTCCTAGTACCAGAAAAAAATAAGGAAGAAAGCCTCTTCCCTTTCAAAGTATCCAAGAGGAATATATGAAGTCACCTGATTTTTGAAGCTCCAGGTAAAAAAAGGTACGCAAACAAAAAAAATGATGAGTTAGTTCTAGCGATCTATGTTTCTTAAAAACTGTTTGTGAACTGAGCCTGGTTATAAATCACCTTCTGCGGTAAACTCAACATATCAACCATGTGTTAATGGGGCTGCACCAACAAATCACTTTATCAAGACCCTTGAGCACACAGAATCTTTCTTTATGCTTCAAAATTAATATACTAGCAAAAGAATCCTAAAAGCATTGATATTTTACAGAATTGACAGGATGTACAATATTAAAAATAATTTTTGTTTATAATGTCCCAAGGGAAAAATTTGACTACCGCCATTCATTCCCTCCCTGGCCTTGCACCCAGGCAGAGTTAAAACCGCTGCTGCCAAACTGGGCAGCCGACCAACTGGAGAATACTGGGAACACAGACATCGTGTCTCTGCTCCCTCCGTTCTGCAGTCTTCTCTCATGAGCTGCCAAAGGACTGGGACCAACACAAATCCTGCTCTCTGAAGCGCCATGAGGGGGAAACTTGTCAGCTGTGTCACCCTGCCAACTTAGGAGGAGAAAGCCAGCAGGGAGAGTGGAAGGACAGTGCAATGCCTGCATGTGATGGAGGTGACCATCCCCTGGAACAGCCTGGCTTGTCACACAGCCCACAAATTGAGATTCAACACAATTACCAAATTAACCCTCTTCCCTCCCACCCCACCCCCATTTTATAGAATAACGGGTAAATGGGGCATCTTTTTTTTAAGGTACACCTTCTTTTTAAGGGTCAAGTGTCTTTGGAGACCAAATCAAAAATCAAAGATGAAGGGCATGAGAGTTAAATATTAGGGAAGTCTCTTTCAATAGCATTCTTTAAAAACACATAGGAATTTTTTGATGTGATATAAAAGGTATGGAAAAATTTTCAGCATGAGATCACAAAAAAAGTGAAGGTTCTGAAAAATCTTTAAAAAAATTTTAAATTTACATGAAATACACTTCCAAAACTAATGCTTTTTCAGCCTCTACATCTGAAAAGCTACAAAACATAGGAAAGAAGAAATATACATGTTGTAGTCATCTGCATTTGTACAATCACTTTTAGTTAACTAAAGAATAGCAAATGACTTTAAAGTCTCCAACAAGGCTTTATTCTTAATACATATATATATATTTAATTTTCACTAAGTATTTTTTAAATAGAAGATGCGCCTATCCTCTTTGGAGACGGGAACTGGCAGTATTTTTCAGGCAACACTATAGGCTAACAAGACACAGAGGAATACAGTCATTTACTTCTGGGCCCTTTTTGATACCACCTATTCAAACCCACCTACTAAAAGCTATAGCGGCTGCAAAGCAGCACTATTACTCTGTATACTTTATAATAGAATTTGGAAAGGACACCCTCCTGTAAGATGTGAAGAAAGAAGCCAAAGTTAAACTTGCAAATTGAAAAGTGGGGTGTTCACTGGCCGCAAATGCGGTCTGATATGAGGATACAAGTGCAAGTTTAAAGGCTATGTACTCTGCTTATCCTTGCATTTTCACATATTACTACCCCTAACTTCAATTATCTTTCATTCTCTACACATTTTTTTGTATAATGGTGGGAATTAAATTATTGAGAGAGCTTTCTTGTGACTGGAGCTGAGGGAGTTCTGACAATAGCAGGTTTTTTCCAATCTTCCCACACAGTAAAGAAAGAATAAAGGAAAGAAATAAAGAGGGAAAAGTGGAAAGCCTAGATCCCTGACGACTAAAATAAATTTTGAGCCATTCTGAAGAGTTATACAAATTTCAGGACCTGCTACATATGTCATTTGGATGATAAAGGCCAAACTGCTGTCTGAAACAGCCAGCTAAGCAGAGAAAGTGTTGAAAATATAGCAGGTGAAGAGCTCCTCAGCTGAGACTTTGCATCAAGAAATTACTTTTCACGTCATTTCTTTTTTTTCAGTACCTCCCCATTGACCAAGACAATTACAAACAGTCAAAGGAGGCCCATGCCAACAGATCTTCCTTGTCACCTCTCCCTAAAAATTCAGGCTCCCAAAGAGGTACAGCAGAGATTAACATGTTGTTTAAACTTCAGTCGTATTCTGACTAGGCTTTAATATCAACCAGAGACTTCCTTCTACGTGTCTAACGGAGACACAGTGTCTTCTCCTTTGACAGGAGACTGACTGACAACTGAAGTAACAACCCCAGCTCTTGGAATTCTGACTGACAACTAAGTTTTAGCTGCTCCCTGCTGCGATCCACTTAACTAGTCTTGCTGCAAAATGAAAACAACCTCATTTTGCATATGGAAGCAAAGAAAAACATGTTACCAATCAAATAAAACAAATTTCATTATCAAAAGTTGTCTATACTGATTCTGATATACGTTTTTTACTAATTCTCTTCTGCAGTCTGCAGTAGGATTTGAAAAAAAAAAAAAAAAAAGATTGTTTTGCTGGTGCTCAGTTAGGATCCTTCAGAAAAACTACAGTGACAAATCACGTCTTTAAATGAATCACCATTGACGCTACTGACTGGGATCTCATCCACGAGATTGATGGTGAACTGGTACATGCTTCACAGTGAGCCTGACCCATCCAGTCCTGTCTCCCTCTGCATTTCTAGTTTGTAATTTAGTTTAAAACTTCAGGAGGCCATAAAGAATGCTAGAGATTACATGATAACACTTAACAGGTAAGATACGATTAGAGTCATGTTTAAACTGTGACGACTATGGCATGTAGTGTCTTAAAGAAATAATTGACAGCTACATATAGATTTCACTTGAGTTAAGGAACATCTGTTTCCTGGGGGGCTGTGCTGATGGAGCGGCTGAGGCACAGCAAAATCTGACCATATTATAATTCTGTTTCTAAAAGCAAAAGAACATCAGACTAAGCTTTTTTCTTTCTTTTTTTTCTGATTTTTAAAACATAGACCTACTGCTATTAAAGACAATTAACTTTTTGTCCATCTACAGCTCCAGGGATTAAAGGACTGGGTGCAAACACACCTTTTCAAAAAGCCAACTGTATTCTTTAGAGGCTACAGAACAGCATTTGAGTTCCTTCTACTCAATCACAGCTGCAGACATGGCGATGCATTTTTCCCACCTGCCTAGTAACACTCATTATGGCAGCAAGCCAGCTTGTAGTGGAAACACAACTGCAGTGTGGATGGAGTGAAGCTTCACTAAAACACATCATGAAGTTTAGTGAAATGCATTGAATCAATTCAAAATTTCAGTGTGCTACATTTATCTCCCCTATTAAGAAGCTGCTGAAAAATATCTGACAGCAATATGCTATGCATCACTTCAGGAAAGGGAATGGGACCGTGTTTTCTGCATTCCCCTGGAGAATGCTCCTCATTACGAGGAAGGAATAAAACACCTGGTTTAAGAATAAAGCCCAGCTCTCTGGTTACGCTTAGGGGCTTATTTCCTTGGCCTCTTGATGTTAGGAATTTAATGTAATCTCTAAAGTTTTAGAAATTAATTAAAGTGGAGAGGGAAGATGGGAGACAGGAAGAAAGATGTATGCTTTTTTTTTTTTAAATTAATACTCTATCAAACTATCCATTAACATTTAGTACATAGATCCTTTTTGCCACTGTGCTGGTTTGAGTTAGAATTAATTCTGTTCAGTGATTTCACTTTTCAGCTCAGTCTCTTCTAAGTAACTGCACTTTCTGAAGTTAATGGTGTATTTTTGCAGACAGTGTCTGCTTCTAGCAGTAACAATGCTTCATGTTTAGAGTTACTCCCAAGGATCAGTACGCAGACCAAGGTCACTGCTAAATCTGGTGTGCCACATCAGGGGATGCAGAAAGTGAAAGGCTGCACCTGCTGGGAGAAGCAGACAGGCCAGATGACCCTAAACTGACCAGTGGAGTATTCCATCCCATATACGTCATATTCGATATGAAGCTGAGGGATCACAAAGGTAAAGTTCTCTTCTTCAATAGCCAGCATCTGAGAAGGACTCTGTCCGTTCTGCCTTCAATCCCAATCCATGTGTTCCTGAAGCCAGTTCCAAAATCCAGTTCCTGAGTCTGTTTCCTGTCTGCCACTGAGTCCAGTTTGGGACTTCCCCAGTGACTGCTCCACAGCATCAGTGGGGACAGTGACATAATTACCATCGGGGGGAGCTGGGTTTGATAC
>JAVSBS010014010.1:0-12313 GCA_033124195.1 Coracias cyanogaster
CTGAGGAGGGAGAGGGGAAAAAGAGGGGGTGATAGAGTGGCTTGGTGGGCACCTGGCGCTCAGCCAAGGTTAACCCACCACATCATGTTTATTTAAAAAGCCTTTCACTGTAACATATTGGTACTGAAATATTTTCATTTTCTGTTCTGAGAAGTTTTATTTTCAAGTATCTTCCCTTTACCCATTAATTTTGCTAGAAGGAAGGCGAGAGAATAGAACAGCATAAAAGACAACAAGCTGAGTGGTGGAGTTGATATGCCAGAGGAATGGGATGTCATCAGAGGGGCCTGGACAGACTGGAGAGGTGGGCCCAGGTGAACCTCATGAGGTTCAACAAGGCCAAGTGCAGGGTCCTGCATCTGAGCCAGGATAACCAACATTATCAATATAGGCTGGGAGAGGACATGCTAGGGAGCAGCCCTGTGAAAAAAGACTTGGGGGTACTAGTAGATGAAAAGCTGGACATGAACTACCAACCTGCAATCGCAGCCCAGAAGGCCAGTGCATCCTGGGCTGCATCAAAAGAAGTGTGGCCAGCAGATCAAGAGAGGTGATTCTGCCCCTCTACTCTACCATGGTGAGACCTCACCTGGAGTATTGCATCCAGTTCTGGAGCCCCCAGCACAGGAATGACATGGACCTGTTGGACCGTGTCAGGAGGAAAGCCACCAAAATGATCAGAGGGCTCAACCACCTCTCCTATGAAGACAGGCTGAGAGAGTTGGGGCTGTTAGTCCTGCAGAAGAGAAGGCTCCAGTGGCACCTGACCACGACAGCACCTTACAGTGGCCTTCCAGTACCTGAAAGAGGCCTATAAGAAGGCAGGGGATGAAGTGATGGGGCTTGGATTGTGGGCCCCATGCTGGAGTTGACCTGTGGATGGGTTACAACCTAGCAGAATATTTTGTTCCCCAGTTGGCTCCAGGCCCCAGACACAGAGCCTGGCCCAGCTGTGGGCGGCCCCACCTTCCCCCAGGTGGTCATGGTCAGGGTGTGCGTGGAGCCAGGGCTATATCAACCAGGAGCTGATGAGTTTGTGGACAGCTTCCTTTTGGGGTAGGTGACTCTTGTGGTGGTTACTGCTATACCAGTTTCCTGTACAAATACAGATGGTTTGCGAGAGAGAAGAGCAAAGGGATGTGCTACTTTTGAGGGGATGTTGCTGAGTTTGGCACTGGCCAACAAAACTGGAGAAGAAGCAGCACAAAATTGGTGTAGTCAGCAGGATGAAGAACCACAGAAGAAGATGCAGCACAGGAGAGGATCTGTTCACAAGGGTTTATAGTGATAAGATGAGGGGTAATGATTTTAAGCTAGAAAAGGGTACATTTAGGTTGCACATTAGGAAAAAGTTCTTTAATATAAGGGTGGTTGAGCACTGGAACAGGTTGCACAGGGAGGTGGTGGAGGCCCCATCCCTGGAGACATTCAAGATCAGGCTTGGTGGGGCTCTGAGCGACCTGACCTAGTTAGAGCTGTCCTTCTTATTGTAGGGGGGTGGAATAGATGGCCTTTAGAGGTCCTTTCCAACCCAATACATTCTATGATAAATAAAAGTTTAGTAAAGTTTTCATGGCCAAAATACTTATGTTAAAACTGAATAAAAGCTCTGTCAGTTATGACGAGCAGTATCTGAGGAGTATTTCAAGTGTTAGAAAGGTATAAATTTTTTCTCTATAAGGAATACAAAGAACCATCCCAAGTAACTTTAAGTGATTTGGCAGGGAGGTATAAAAAGATGGATGGAAGTAGATGGCTAGGGGATACTTTAGTCCTAAACTTTAGACCTTGAGGAAGTTGTACCAAACTGGGAGCAGAGTTACTGACTTGCATTTAACTCCCTCCTGGCTGCATGTTCTCTGGGGAGGACATGGTGCACAGGTAATCAGTTTGGTAATTTGGACCTTAGACCATCTGTCAGCTCCAGTTGTTCCTGAGGTCACAAAGCTGCCTATGTTATCAGTATACACATTACCCAGATGGAATTTGAGTCCTGTCTGACCATATGCCTTGAAGTTTAATGATTTGTAGGCTTTGAAATTCTATTCTGAGGGAAACAACTTCAGATGTAATTTTTACAAACCTTCCACAATGTACCTTTCTTTAAAAAGGTAATTATCTTTCAAAGCAAATTATAAAGCAACATCGTTTTCCCTTATAGAGTTCTCAGATAATAGTACTTAGGTTCCTCTAAATATTGTTCTTTCTGAATAATTCAACAACTACCCCATGTCACACCTGAAGGCCTGTCTGAAATCTGAAGATAGTTCTATAAGAAGTGTGTACCTCAGGTTTAAAAGATGCTCTGCCTTGTGCTACTAGTTCAAACTTGACTTGTCTGATGCTTTATCTCTGTTGTTTGTGTGGCCGCACATCTCAGTATCAGAGACAAATAAATGTAATCCTCTCCAATCACTTAAACATAGATCTAAACAGTTTTCATGATTGAGATTAGGCTGGCAGACCAGCTATATACATGGGATCCTGACAAGAAATGAAGGGCTGCCAAATTTTATCTTCGTTTTTTTCCATTTCCTGACAGACAAATCCTTATAAAAGAAGGGCTCGAGGAAGAAATATTTATCTTGTGTCAATAATTCCCTTGCAAATCATAGAAACACTAGCAATAATAACAAAGACATTTTTACTCTTGATATTTAAAAAAAGATTAACTTTTTATATCTGTCAACCTTGTCAAATGATGAAGTGACTTTGTGTGTCATCTGATCAGGTATTTTTTCATGGGGGAGGTTTGCATTTTATGTTAGATTAGATTATCCTGATACGTGTCTCTCTCATTTTTTGCCATTTATGATAACACTTGTTATAAAATGAAAATTAAAGTGAAAAATGGTCCTTGGCTGAGAAATTTATTGCCACACGTAATTACTCCCTCAAATGTAATAAACTCATATAAATCACCTGCTTGTAAATCCTGCACTGTAATCCTCTAAAATTTATCACAGGTCTTTATTATAACCTTACTTTTGTACAGTGTTTCACCTGATATGAGGTTTGTGGAATTTTAAAAAATATATCAGTAGTAAACCACTGTTCACAGAAGATGGCAGGGTATGTAAGAGTTAACTGCACTGTGTATTTTACCCTGTAGTTGGTTTATAACAAAGCCAATCATGCTCTGAATACTGTGGTGGAAAAGAATACATCTTTCATCCAATTAGCTATTATATGGATGCTTGGGACCACATGGACTGTGCCCTGGAAAGCAATCACACTGCTCTCAAGGAGATAAGATACTGCTGGAGGGTTTAGCTAGTCTCATGTTTATACTGCAAGTTCATATAGCCTCAGTTCTTGGGGCTGCTCTGTCCTGGTTTTCAGCCCTGAGCTGAGCCAGCTGTTAAAAGCTAGCAGGTCATCCTATTTTATATGCTCTCCTGTTGAGCACCTTTAAAGGCAATTCTGAAAACAGAACCAAAGATCTGTTCTTAGAGTTGTTTTGGTGAGGTGGAGTTACTAAATAAGTATCCCACCTGAGCTTTTAAATGAGACCTGTAACACTCATCAGGAAAACTGACTGTTCAGGAAACAAGGTGAAAGATAAAAATGTATTTTCTTGCTTGTTTTTAAAGAGCCATAACAATATACTAACAAAATTTGTCTCTTGAATATCAGCCTTGCTTGATGTGGAGCTTTTACATTGCTGTTTTACATACTAAACTGTGTAAATCTCTACAATTACAATATGATCCAGCTGCTTGGCCACAGCTACAAGGGACACATGAGTGCTGGTTTTGGCTAAGACAGAGTTAATTTTCTCCCTAATAGCTGGTATGGGGCTATTATTTTGGATTTGTGCTGAAAACTGTGTTGATAGTATACAGAGATGTTTTTGTTATTGCTGAGCAGTCCTTACACAGAGTCAAGGTCTTTGCTGTTCCTCAACCCAGCCTATGTGAGTAGGCTGGGGGTGCACAAGGAGTTGGAAGGGGACACAGCTGGGGCAGCTGACCCTAACTGACCAAAGGGATATTCCATGCCAGCAATAAAAAGCTTGGAAAAGAAGGAAGGGGGAACATCTGGAGTGATAGTTTTTTGTCCTTCCCAGAAACCATTATGTGTGATGGAGCCCTGCTGTCCTGGAGATGGCTGAACACCTGCCTGACAATGGGAAGTGGTGAATGAATTCCTTGTTTTGTTTTGCTTGCATGTATGGCTTTTGCTTTACTTATTAAACTGTCTTTATCTTAACACAAGTTTTCTCGCTTTTATCCTTCTGATTCTCTCTGCCATCAAAACCCAGGGCAGGGAGTGCTTTGTTGCTGTTTGGGGTTAAAACACCACAGTGTGCCTTCCATCAGCTCTGGGGTTGTGCATTCAGAGTTACGGTCCATCTTAAACCACACTAATTCAAGAATGCGCTGCTTTCCTCACTGATCACAGACACGCCTTACCAAATGCACCATCTCATAAAAAAAAATCAGTAAGTCAGCTGGTTGAAGGAGCTGATCCAGTCAAAACATAATCCAGCAAAATAAAGTGCTTTCCATCCCCTGCAGCTGGATGAAGGCAGAGACAGCACAGGGAGACCGGGAATACAGGACCAACACTTTCATCTTAAGCCGATTGTGAGACAGCGGGTTAAGGCAAACAGACTGTAAGGGCTCAAGGAAGATGTGCAACATTTGGAGCCTCTGATGGCAGAGAGTTCTTTTAAATGCTGATCAGCACTTGACAGCACCAGCAGTCTGTGGAAATACTGTGGGATTGGGCTTTTATTTAACATTTACAAATTAATATTGCACTCAAGAAAATGAATGGTTTGAGCACACATGCTTTCACACACCACCTGTCCATTCCCCTCTCACTTCTGTTATTTCTTCTCACTCTGAAGATAGCTCGCTAATTGCTGTGCTGGTATGTAATATGACATGGCCACAGGGAATGAAGAGATGGGAGGGAGAGAGAGGGAGTGCACTTGTGATTTGAGTAACTACTTTATCTTGTCTCTGATGGTAAGAGTTTATTGTTCTAACCCCTTGGTCACCTCTTAAAATATATGAAAGGGCAATGGCAACACTTTGTAGGCACTAGTGTGGCAGACCTGTGATGTACAGCTACATACCACCACCAATCTGATTGAGTCAACTACTCCCTTTGCTGGCATTTACAACTGAAACAACCAAACATGTCTATTAGTTCTCGTCTGACTAGCACTTAAGCAGTAACCAGTGATACCCACATGTTACAGAGCAGAATGACAGCTTTGGCTACCAAATTATTTCTTAAGCTACCATCATCAGAAGGAAGACATGATGTAAAACCAGGAAAGCCTTTGCAATAAGATGCAGCAGTCAGATGGAAGTGTGGCAACAGCAGAGAATTTTAAAATACCCAAAGTGGTTCTTGGAAAATTTCTGGGGAAATTGATAAGTATATGCTTTCTAAAGGTGCATTTCATGGTAATGCTGTATGTGAAATTTATTTCCAAAAGAAAGTACATTAATGTCTCTGCTTCATTGATGGTAATGATGACAAAGTCTTCTGCTACTTTCATAACAAAAGCTTTTTCATTAAAATACTGCCATGATCTGATGCTTTTCTTCCAATCTTACCATTAATAAATATTCAAAATAAAAAATATTAAGTTATTTTTAAGCTATTTGATCAGGAATTAGCCCCAAGGAAGAGTATTTGTTTTGGAATTATGTTCTGTTAAGAGCACACTTCAATCCATGTCACAAGATATTTCCATCTCAAAATATCTGCTTTGTAAAAAAAAAAAAAAAAGCAAATACAAAAATCAAATTGGATCATTTCCATCAAAGATAAGTACATATAACTCAGTATTTTGTCATTTGGGACCTGAGCATTTTTCCAGTTGCGTTAAACAGGAGGTTTTTCATAGGCAGTTTCAAAACGAAGAGGTATCCTGAACACACACTGTAAGTTAACCTGCACATGTCTACCACATTAAATGGATGGCACTTTGATTTACTGCCCAACAACTTCCCTGTATACCCTTAACTCAGCACTTCAGTGCACTCCCTGATCCATACTGTCCCTAATAGGAGAGGATACAATTCAACATGTCACAGGAATACTTAACAACATGTGCACTTAGTCCTTATGTGCACACTGTCTGGCCCTGAGCCACGACAGCTAAAACTTTTATTTATGTGTATATAAACCAAAATATATGCTTTCTGTATATGTTGCACAGGTATTATACATGTAAGTTACAACTAGCAGAAACAACAGAAAAAATTTAAGTGTTTCTGTGTGAGCACTTTATTTTTTCTTACAAGATGGATTTAATTTAATGTGGATACTAAAAAGCAAATCCTGCTGAGGCTACTAAAATCAGGTAATTTTTTTGGTGTATCTGTAACACATTAATTACCGATTTGTATTCTGATTTTTTATTGCATAGAGTTATAGTTTCTCCCCTGCAATAAAACTGACAGTAGAGTTT
Source organism: Coracias cyanogaster (assembly GCA_033124195.1). Lineage (NCBI taxonomy): Eukaryota > Metazoa > Chordata > Aves > Coraciiformes > Coraciidae > Coracias > Coracias cyanogaster. The sequence continues at coordinate 6,437 of JAVSBS010014010.1, forward strand.
TCCCTTTCTGTCTCCCTGAATGTCTGCTGGCACTCCAAAACCATTAACACAGCAGCGTATTTCCTGTGCTTTTATAGAAGACTGGAGACCTGAACAATCAGTATTACAATTTTATACTGCTGTTTGCTTTACCGCTTGTGTGCTAACCCAATTAAGACAGTAAATGTCAAATTGTTCTTCAGATATAGTATGCCCATATTCTTTAGGAAATTTTTTCACATAGATGTTCGATTTTTATGTTCACAGTTCTTAAAGGTGCTACTTTTTACAAACTGTATAGGAAATTGTAACAAACAGAAAACCTCAACCTCACTGCATTTGTTTATGTTTTTATGTGATACTTTCTCACCAAATAAATGAATGAATTTATCTTCGTAATACCCTTGTGAGTTCAACACTGCCATTTCCAATTTTTTTCTGTACCCATACAGATGTTAGAAGCTTTTCTTCTTGGCTTGGTAGAGAAGGGGGAGGTATCCATTTGATGAGTAGATTTCAGTTTCTGGCTAAAGCAGTTGGAGAAAAACCTGTATTTTAAAGTCAAGAAAAGCCCAGGGAAATGTACTACACTTAAGCTGCAATATATCAAAGCTTACAGTAAGCATGTTTCCTTCATTCTCCACCACCTCTTGGTTCTACTCCACCCCCATCTTATATATCCTTCAGCTTTAATTATTTTTATTACTTGCTATTTATGCTGCTCAAAATATGCTAGGCATTTTTTGGAGACAACCCTTTCCCTGAACAGCACAGTGCATTAATAACTCTGTAGTGCCAGAATGCCATTTTTCCTTCTTTTATGGCCCTATTACTGTCCTATCTGGGCAGCTCTGAATTTAATGCATTTCTCCTCATCTCCCCATGCCCTAGTGAGGGACCACCATCCACATTGTACAAACGGGAAACCAAATACATCTATAATGTAAACTGAGTGGAGGTCTCAAGCCAGTTTTTCTAGTCTCATTCTAATGTGGTCCAGTTAAAAACAGCCTGCTGGGCCTTTCCACTGCCATGCGTTCCACCTGCCTTAGTGGCAATACTGTATCATCCTCAGATAATTTTTAGAAGGGTCTTGGTGCCATCTGTCTAAAGGGCATGAGTGTTTATAGAAAATTTAATTTGTGGTTGTTCTCTTAAATAATCAGTTTAAGCCACAAGCATCCTGCAGCTGCTTAGTCTCTGAGCAAGGTAAAGGACTGAGTCAGATTTTTAGCTCCCAGAGACAGTGTGTCTGTCCCCAGAGGCTAATGGACAGATTCTTAAAGGCAACGGTGCCTAATTCCCTCTGATTTAAAGAGGAATTATTAGGTATCTATCTATCTCCCTTGAAGGCTGAGCATGAATGGCTTCAGTAGACACAGGAGGAGTAGTAGCAAGAGGGTTTCAAAACCTGTCTTCCAAGACCTAGGTAAATGAAGAAGTCAATGAACCATCCCCATCACAAGTCTGTAGGACAGCCAAACAAAGAGGGATCTACTTTGTAGAATTTTAATACTCAAACCTATTAGCACAGGCCTCTTTCTTTCTCTATTCCCCATTCTCTTCTGCTCTACACGGCAGAAAACTGAGGCATTCACAGTCTTTGAAACAGCTGCCTTTTGAATTTCTCTTCCCTAAACATGTTCCCCTGCCTCTAGAATCTGAAAGCTTTGCTTTTAATTATAAATACCTCCTACATCCCTGCTGAGCAGATTGCCATTCTCCCTTCCAGACTACATCTGCAAATACACCAGGAAAACTTCCAGTATACAGAGCTCCCCTCCCACCTTCACTGAGGAAACCCCATCCTGAGAGCATGGTACAGATGCAGCATTCATAAAAAACAGCCCCTAGAGCCAATTAAAAATACTCAAGTCAGTATAAATTGGAGTCTTCTTGGAGATTTTCCCTTGTTTTTTGAAACCTTGGTGACTGTACACAAATAAATAAAGTTCCAACCATTCTGTCTGTGATAATCGAACCTATAATAAGTCTGAGCAAAAACATTTCTATCAAAATGAGTTTGATGAAGAACATACTATATAACAATATACTGAAAGAAATTTGCCCTCTTTTTCATACCATTTCTCTTTTATATAATGGTGGGGAAAGGAAGAAGAGAACAATGGAGAGAATAAATAAATTATGGGAAAAAAAATATTGGCAATTTCTTGGGACTTTTTTTTTCCAGATATCATCACATTCATCATTAAAAATGCTGTTTTCCAAAAACACAGACCTGTGTGGTCACATTCTTTACTCTCTCGTTTCTCTGTCCAACATTCATCTGTATTCATACTGCCAAGTCTCATGCAATGAACATGATAATAAACCCCATTCCCTCCTACGCTCCAGCTTAGCTGGAGATGCCTTCCATATGCATGTGACACTAGTGTCTCCCATATGAATGTGAAAACAATCTTTTTCCTGCTCCACAGCCATCTCTCCTGGCCACTGGGTTTAGCAGCACAATGTAACCCACTGACCAGATATATCCAAGGTGGGAGAAGGTTGCAAGAATAAGGACAGGACCGTGGCATTTCTCTGCAGCCAAGAACATTTTGTCAAGTAAGATACAAAACACAAGAAGCTCAGCTGGACAATGTAATGCCCAGGAGAGCCATCACCTCTGACATATAAACCTCTTCTGACAGCCTCTACAGTACATGCAGCTGAGATTCCCATACGAAATTGTAGCCCATGCTGCAGACTGACAATATGGTCCTTCCACAGGCAAGTGGTCTAAAGTTCAAAAGAGAGCTCTAGGATAAAATACAACAGCAGGTGACATAAAATAAGAAGTGCTGCTATTGGCTAGAAGTTGAACATAATACAAACAACAATACAATTGACAACTGGTGCCAGCCCTCTGGACTTAAAGAATTGCTATCAGCTCTTGGAACCACCACTTCCAGCCATTTTTTTCCATCTGTTGTGGCAATGTGCACTCGTTCATATTGTGGCACCATCTCTCACACAACAAAACTGCTCCATTTCTCTCCGCTTCATCAACATAAATATATATATATATATATGTGCTATTATGCAGCACAATCAGTTACTACATAGTGTAATATAGCACATGTAACTGTGTGTTGCAGGCAGAAACGCCTTGACTCAGGGAATTTCACTTAAATTTACTGACAATTTTTATCATAAAGTTTTAATTACTGATTCAGGTATTGAGAAAAACAATAAACAAAAGTATTACGGAAATACTTAGGGAAACAGCTTGCCCTGCCTTTCTCCACGCTCAACTTCAGTCCAACATCTCTGCCCACCTTCCCAGTCTCATCTTTTGTCAAATCCTTCAGTGCAGCATTGGGCAGTGCATGAGGTCAGCGTCAGTGCATAGAGGGGTCTTTCTATTGCCCCTTAGCTTCTTGCTTGTTTTCCTCCAGTGCTCCTCTGCCCTGGTGTGGGACCTTCCATGGGGTGTCCCTGCCCCAGTGTGGGGGTGAGTATTTCCAGCCACGATCCCATCAATGTCCCCTTCCACAGAGCTCCCCCACTTCTCCTCCCTTTTCTCCAAGCATGTCTATTCATGTTTCTCTTCACATGTCCCCTTGTCTGTGTCCTTCTATGTGCCCTCTCATATGTCTCTATTTGCATCTCTTCACATGTGTGTCCTCCCACCCCACACTGCTCCCCCCACACCCAGCAGCACCCCCAGCCTTCAGCAGCACCGAGAAGAGGCCTGTGCCCTCCTCTGATTGGCTGAGGCTCTGGTGGGCAGTTCAGAGCCGCTTGGAACCGGCTGCAGCCAGCACAGGACAGTTGATGGCATACTCTCGCACAGGGCAGTTCATGGCATACTCTCGCACAGGGCAACCTGCTACGAAACCCTGCTGCTGGTGCCCAATAAACAGTGTTATGTGACTAAATAGCCTCATTCCTGGTACTACTTGTTATAACATTTTCTAAATATTTTCTAATATTTTCCCATTCCAAGCATGTTCAATAGCATTCAATAGTCCCACTGCAGTCAACAGGGCCATTAACATACTGAAGTGCTCCATATTTCCAAAGCTTATTTTATCTATTTTCACTATTTGGAAAAACATGCAGTGAATTTTTTTCAGGAATTTTACGTTTCTTAACCAAACAATTCACTACCTTAGTCTACTCAGAATCCGTGCATTTCAGACCATTTATTATATCAAAAACATATGTAATTGAAGAGACAGCTAAGCAGCCACCCAGTAAAATGTCTGCTGAACCCACATTAGTGCTTTGGATATTAAGACGAAATATATATAAAGCCTGGCCTTGTTTGCAGAATATTTGAGGCTGACATTCCAGGACCAGTGACCATCTTGACCTCCCAGTTACTACAGTTATGATAGGAAAGGCTACAAACTTCTGAAAGTGCAGACCTCAAGCATCAGATGTCCCAATTATTGCCTAAGCCTAAGCTGACAGCTAGGCGTTTGGATACAATTAATATTTTTCTTTAATCCTGGATTGTAACTGTTCTGCAAAATGAAAGATTCCTTTTTCAGAGGGGAAAAAAGAATTTGTCTTTTTCATCACTGGAAAAAAAGAGTTCATCATCATCTGAAAGACATTTTTCATGTCTCTAGACAAATTAGATGACTTGCACAAAAATATGGCAAAAAATTGAAAGATATGTTTACGTTAAGTCGTTCACAAGTGAATTTGAACAAGGTAAAATTATATACCATGAGGAGACACTGTAGTATTCCTTCTGAAATAAATATCCCTGAACTGTGTTCCTCACCTATGAGCTACTTTTAAGAGTCATTTACTAATAATGTGTTTGTTCAAATGAACAGAGAACTTTATAGAAAGCATGAACATGATCTTAGTAGTGTTAATAACTAACATTTGTGATAATTATTGATGGAGAGCATATGGTCAGGCAAAAGAATAAGGAAAAATTAACTATTATATCTTAAGCTATGGTTTTCAGAAGCCAAAACCTTTGACAGTTATTTTTAATGAGGCTTTTATTTTACCAGTTAATACCAAAGTGAAATAATAGATTCATTTCTACACAGAATTTAATTGCATCCAAGCATTTGAAGGACAAGCAGTAGAAATCAGTTAAATTTGTGAAGATAGGTGTATTGGGTTTATGTGGCAAGGATTTGGCAGGAGAAGGACTATCACAGGGGGTAGCTTCTGTGAAAAGCTGCTAGAAGCTTCTCCTATGTCTGATAGAGCCAATGCCAGCCAGCTCGGAGATGGACCCAGCACTAGCCAAGGCCAAACCCATCAGCAATTATGGTAACACCTCTGTGATGACATATTTAAGAAAGGTAAAAAACCTGCTGCAGGAACAGCAGCGGGAAGAGGAGTGAGATGTAAGAGGAACAACTCCAAAGACACAAAGGTCAGTGAAGACTGAGGAGGAGGCATTCCAGGTGCCAGAGCAGAGATCCCCCTGCAGCCATGGTGAAGACCATGGTGAGGCAGGCTGTCCCCCTGCAGCCTATGGAGGTCAATGGTGGAGCAAATATCCAACTGCAGCCCATGGAAGACCCCATGCCACAGCAGAGGGATACACCTGAAGGAGGCTTTCACCCCATGGAGAGCCTGCACTGGTGTTGTCTGGCCCTGCGGCTCCTGCATCATTGCTTTCCTGTGATTCTAGGAATATAAGAAGGGAGCACCCATTGCTGCTCTTTGGTCAGTGCAAGTTTTTGCAGCACACAGGAGAGCACGCTTCCTTGTCATTCTGGCTCAAGCATGACTTGCTTGCAGTTCCCACTAGCTTAAGAACTCCAGATTAGCCACACCAAACGTTCCTTCCATGCTTCTCCTGCAGCACATCAGCTCCCCCTGGACTAATGCAAACACACCCCTTTCTGTCAGTCCGAACCTGAGGGTTGAATCCAGCATTTCCCAAAGCCCTAAAGATCTAAATAGAGATCG
>JAVSBS010014011.1:0-18753 GCA_033124195.1 Coracias cyanogaster
CCAAGGTAAGTGGGGTTATGGTGGTATAAATAAGAAAAGGATTTCTTGTTCAGTATAAACTGATACTAAACCTTCTTTTTACCACAAATAGCTTCTTCCTTTTTCATACATGACACTAAGTATCTGCATTTTGTGTTAACTCCTTTGCTATATACTCTCTGCTTTTACAGTCAGCTAGGAAGAGGGAGAGATATATTCCTGTCATGACTTTTGGATTTCAGTCTCTGTTCTAATGGCTTTTTCACATAGAAGACCTAAATAGCAATGGGAGCAAGGGGCTGGCACTCCCTTCCTTTCCCAAGGAGAAGGCCACAGACTAATGCACAATCTCTCTTCCTGCCTGAATTCTGGGTTTTGTACAATGGAATAGCTTTTATAGGGTAGGGTGAGAATGTCTTCACCCTAGAATACATTTCTGGATAGCTGTAAAGATGAGAAAAAAATCTTTTAAATAAAGAAGAAGTAAACCCAGGACTCTTGCAAGCTGGATGTGCCTCCTCGCCACTAAGCGACCTGTCTCATGAGCTTTAACAGTTGCCTCTCGAGCCATTTCAGAGGCTAGCATAGCCAGCAGTTTGCCCTGTCCTACCAACAGAGTCTGCAGATGGAGTGGCATGTCAGTTCCTTGGTTTCTTCATGAGGTGATCTGTTAGACTGTCAGCAGTTCAACCTTGCACCTTGGGCTGCGACCTGTGGCACCTGAGCAGCAAAGACCCAGCTGGGTCCCTCCAGGGTGTGAGTGGGGAGGCTCGTTGAGGAGGGCCCCAGGGACCTGCCAAGGCTAGCAAAGCAGACTTGGACTGCTGAACCACCTGGTGGCCAGGGCTCCTCCACTCTATTAGGGGGATGTGGGTCAAGATTTTACAGAGCAACGGATCTGCTTGGAGGGCTGTGACAAGACTTGCTGGACAGAGCCTCTCAGGGAAGATCGACAGGTTATTGGTTTCTGGATACTGCCTGAGTGCAAGCACACAAGAGACGCTTTCCTCCATCAAGCCTGAGACACTTCCAGGTATAGAAGGAAGCAAAATTCCAGACACTTGGGTTGGGAATCATCTCATCTACCTTCAGATGTTTCTCCTGTGAATGTTTATATATGAGCTGGCTATGCCAGACTTCCACTGATGAAAAAGAGGCCCTGTTGGGACACGACTAGTCAGACTGATTATTTCAGCATCTTATAAGCTCTTTAAAATTTTACTATGAGGCTTCTTTATGTTGGTATGTTTATTGGTGATACCTAATTATTGTTGTCTTCTGATAAAGCCGCACTAAGAACACCGTCCTCCCTTTTCAAAAATTAATTTGTCCAGACATCTGTTTCATAAAAGAGTCGTAAGGAGAAAAAAACATTTAAAGTTTCTCTCTTATGAAATGCCAGGAAATAAGGAAGGGAAGTAGAGCTGAGTTTAGATGGATCCATAGGCTCCATATATTTGTGACCTGACACACTAGCCATTTGCTCATTATACCCCTTCAGCATTTAATAAAGCAGAATAAAGGCTTTTATTTTATTAAATATTAATTCACCTTTTCATATTTTTAGGGAAGGCTATAGGAATAAAGCATTGATGGAGGAAGATAACTGAAGGGATGAGTAAATGAGACACAATTTCCCTGATTTCTAGCAAAATCTCTCCTGGCTTTATGCTACCACTTTATCTAATTATATCTGATTTTTTCAACAACAAAACATATAGAGAAAGAAAAAAAAAGAGAAGAAAGCACAAACAACTCAGCTCTTAAAAAAAAATTGTCAGCGAAAGCAATTTTTTCCCTCTCTTTGTTTACTGGTGAAGGTGAAGCACTAACTCAACATGCAGGTACAGACGTGATAATTTACTTGTCAGTTATGTGGTGGAAAAATCACTTCTAATGATAATTGTTGTATTAAGTTGTGGGGCTTTTTTAAATCATGAAGGCAGCTGACTATTCTTTTTCAACAGTGCACTCTACTGTTTTTCAATCCTGGCCCCTATCATCCTACATGTATTTTTTCACCCACCAGAGTCAGAGAAGGACCTGTTGTGTTTTACCATTTAGCTCAAAGGCTATTTGTTGTCCTGAGTCTGGTCTTTTCTATCCACTTGGCAATGTTGTTCACTGATATTAATAATGTACACATGGAAAATGTACCTATGATTTGGTATAATTCACTTACTGACAGAATCAACACTTAGACTTCTTCAGGTGCCATATAAGCAGTGACTTTATATTCATTTTTTAGCAGATCTATTAAACTGGTATATATAGTGCACCCAGGTGATTTAATAATGTGTTTTAAGCATTCAAAATGAAAGCAAAGGGGAACTACTTCTGTGGAAAGCTGGTGGTGGATAGATCCCAATAGGGGATATACTATGGGGATGGTGTGTAATTGACAAATATGGGAATCACGCAGATTAATTTGTTTTGAAAACCTTCACCCTGGAAAGGCAGATGATGCAGCAGCAATGGAATGAGATACAAAGTAGCCATCCTAAGTGAGAACAGAAAGAAATCTATGGCATGGACAGGCATGCAGGCAATGAATGTAACTGTCATTAATAGTAGAAACTGTACATACTAAAATTGTACTTTCATCATGAGCAGCACATCAAGTCACAGTGAGCATGAATTTCTGTTCACTTCTAACTAAGCAAACAATGGAATAGAAAGGAACATTCTGTCACATCTCAGTGCATGCAGGAGAAAAAGACTGTGGACTCATGGCTTGGCTTCTTCCCATAATTTTGACCAATAAAGCATATATTTGTCCCCTCCCAATAAAATAAGCCTTCTCATTAAAAGATCTGGAAAGGACAGGACTTGAGGTTAAGGGCCATTAGCAAGGGAGATGCCATCATGTGTATCTTACTTGTCAAGCACACATAAGTGCCTGTCATGTCCATAACTTGCCTGGTAATTCTCAATGGTTTTAACTGTTGATGTTCTGTCTAGCTCTCTAGCTACTCACGTCTTTGTCATCCCCTCTACCACCCATCACCTGAGTGCATGTCAAGTTACAATCCAACTACCTACCTCCAGCTACAGTACACAAAGTGCGTATGAAGCATGCAGACCAACTATTATAATATGAGTACACCAGGAGATAAAAAATGGAAGGAAAAGATATGCTATGGGAAAGGAGAGGTGAGAGACGAAGCCGGAGACCAGAGCATCCTGCTCCTACTGCTACCAGTGAGCTGGATGGCACAAGGGCTGAGCTTGCGGCTTTCCAGGGAGGTTTATCCCATTCTCCACTCCTACAGCAACAGCTGCCACTCCAGAAACACTGATGCTTGCCTAAAAACCATCAAGAATTCTTTTTCCTTTTTACGGGTCCCTTTTGTCATACCCATGTCTTCTCAAGTACATTTTATATGAAGTTTTGTTGTGAAAAGAATTACAGATTAGCTGGATTAGGATGGTTTTAGTATCATTTTTCCTTTTCCACCGACAGAGGGAGTAAAGTTATCTTTCACTTTCAGAGCTTTTGGCCATGAGGCTTAGTTACCTGAGACCAGTAACTTCACTGTGGGTTTTGCACATGTAAGGGCAGAGGGTCAGCTAGGTCTCAGTTTGCAATCTTTAGAAAATTATATTGCAGTATAAACTAGCACAAACTGTGTGAGATTAAATCAGAATGGCTCATGAATTGCAGGCTGAATGGATGTTGTGCCAATTATGAGATGCATCTGGAAATTTTGCAATGCCGTGCACCCCCTTAAGGACTAGTGATGAGATCTGTTAATTGCATTATATTATCTACTGGTAACTGCACATTAATGCATGTCAGTGCCACTCCTGACAGGGCTGGCTTGAGGGGTTTTTACTGCCGTAGGCAAACTGGAAACTGTGTGCTGCTCTTAGCCACATTTACTTCCACAGTAAACAGTCAAAACAGCCAGTTGTGTCTAGGTCTCAATTTTAAATTATACACCAGTGACTTATTTAAGTAATTAGAGACATATTATCCACCTCAACAGATGAAAAATGTTTTATGAAGAGGAGTCTTCATGAAAGTAATTATGTTTCTTTCATTTCTTTGTTTACATTTCTTTCCTGATCCTTCCTAGACCATGAAGTACTTGTGCGTTTCTACTGCTTAGTGAGGACTCGGCAAATGCAAAAAAAGCGAGTCTGGAAACGACAGATATTTGTTGCCTAAGGCCATGCACTCTCTGTGGCATCAAACCATGGCTGACCTGCAGGGAAATTCCTAAAAATGTTAACGCTGGGTGTGTCAGTGTTCTCTGCCTCCAATTGTTCTCTGTGTCATTTTCTGTCTTGTGTTACTCAGAAATTATTATTAGACTTCTCCAAATTCCTTACTTCTAATCATAATTATACTTCTATTTTACTTTTATCCTTCATCACAAATTTGCAAAATCTTCGCCATCACTTTATTTGGTAACCCTAATGTCAGCTAAAGAGCCAGCCTCCGCTTTCCTGCACAAAGCTATGTTGCAATGCTAACTCACCAATGCACATGAGGATAGCACACTCGTGTTGGCTGGGCAGCTTGACTTTGCAGTCTTGGTCTCGGTGCTACACTTGCTGCTCTACTGTTCTAGCTGTACAGGAATCCTATGAATTCCTATGAGCTAAAGCTGACCATAAGGTTCTTTTGGTTACTACGCATAAAGAAATGCAGCTTTGTTGGCTCTATGCATGTAAGCTTTATGTCCTGCCAAGTTTCCCTCTGGATGTCAAGCCGTGCGTGAGAGGAGGTGGGCATCACCTCATCTTCTCTGTTACCCCCAGTTCTGTTGCTTGCTGCATGGTGGGCGTAGGGAAATATAGGGGAAGGAAATGTCTTATGGTAGGTTAAAAATCAGAATACACATACATGGAGTGATAATTTGCTTAATATGATCTTCTAATTAGAAAAGTTCTGTGTTATATCTGAGTAGGAATCTGATCATTTAATACAGCTAAAAAATCCCAGCAACTTCTAGCCTGTTTTTCCCCCCTGCATTCAAAATATCTAAATTTATTGTGAATTGGACAGTTGAAACAACCAATTTGTAAATAACGCAATACTTTCTGTAGTATTTTAATAAAAATTAATTATTTCTGCAGTCCCAGGTTGAAATATTTCATCTCAGTGCACTGAATCACGTTGAAATGTGTGATGTTCAACTGATGCATAATAACTCTTCAGTTTCCAAAGAAAAGCTTTATGGGCATTGTACTTTGCTCGTCTCATTTTACTCTGCCTTTCAGGAAAGCTAATTGGCTGTAGTATATTTACCAGCAGCCTTGTAAACCATGTGACCCAGAGTATCCTACGTGACTTAGTCATAGGGGAAGATACAGAGCATCACTGAATATATTGCCAGCCCAGAAAGTCCGTGAGAAATTATGGAGTTATGTAGCATCTGCATTGCCGTTCCAGTGGGATTCCCACAAGGTGCTGAGCAGATGCAACTTGACATCAGTATGATTCAAATGAAACATTTCTGCTTAATAAACCAAAGCATTTTGATTTGGTAGGATCACCCTGGAACAAATAACTTTGTTTTCATTTTTTTTCAGTTTTGGCAGAATCATTTTTTCCTATGCAGTTAACACAAATCATTTAAAAAAAATTTCCCTGAAAATTTTTTTGCATTGCAAAAGCATGTGTGCATATGCATGTGTGCAAATACAAATGCATATACAATACAAATACATACATGTATAAATTGAACAAAGCTTGCATATGCTCCTCGTTTTCATTTACTTAGCTGCATTCTAGAAATGAGAGAAAGGCATGACCCCAGAAATGAAACTTGCTTTATTAAACAATGTTGGGGGTTAGATTTTCTTCCCTTTTGTTCCTTTTTACATATAGAATTTTTTCCCATAAGTTACTGGGGGGGGAGCATTTTTTGGTGCCACCATCTCCTGTGTAAAAAGTTCATCTCGAGGGACAGAGATATCTTGAGATTTGGGCTGGTAAAAAAAGGGGCGGAGTTAACTGCCCTCTCTCTTTGGCTCAGGGTCTCGCAGAGAGAGAAGGTCGCTGCTCTTCTCCTGGCCATTACTGGCTTTCTCTCTTTCCCCATCATCTTTCGCTCGGAGTTGCTCTTCTCCTGCCGCAAGGGTGAGCCTTTAGTAGCCTTTTGATTGGGACTTTATTAACATCTCACTTAAAGAAAGACTCGCTTTCCATCTGCCTGGGACCAAGTTTTCGCTGCCCCCTGCCCAGCTGGGAGCAGAGGCGCCACTTCCTGGCTCCGCTGGACTCCATCTCTCTTTCGGCACTGCCCTGGCTTTTTTTGCCTTGCATCTCCTGCCTGCCTCGCCCTGCCGTCCCAGTTTTGCTGTTCCCCCGAGAGTCTTGCTGGAGCACCGGAGCCGACTCCCCCAGGTGAAGCTCAGCTTTTCCTCTTTCTCTTCCCGCCGCCACTGTCACGTGTTCCCTCCCCCAGCCGCCATCGCAGCTGCCCTGCTCGCCGGGAACGTCCAGCACCCCCTGCCAACTTGAGACTATCACTACACCCGAGGGAAGGTACCCACAGCCCAAAGGGCTGTGACCGGTTCTCTGATCCTGTTTTGAGGCCAATTGCTGTATTAATTGTTGGACGCTTGCTTTAATATACATATATATATTAGTAAAGAACTGTTATTCCTATTTCCTATATCCTTGCCTGAGAGCCCTTGATTTCGAAATTACAATAATTTGGAGGGAGATGGTTTACATTTCCCATCCTAATGGAGGTTCCCGCCTCCCTAGCAGACACCTGTCCTTCAAACCAGGACAAACAAAGAGGTTATTGTACTTAGGAGCCTAGAATTTTTTTCTTCTTTTTTGAAATTGTGACTGTGTCACCTTGAAAAAGAGTTGATTATGTGGTCCAAATTTGCATTAGAAAGTGCTTGTACTGAAGGACTGGCTGGCTCAAGGGATCAGTAATCTAATGTGAGACCTTTCACCCCTTAGTCACCAGTTGTACTCTGGCAGAGGTGAGTGATAAAAGCACAGATCTCTCTGCATCTGGCAGCCATTTGGATGAATACATAAATTGAGCTGATAATATCAATATAATTTGGTGAAAAAAAATCCCACATCTGTGCAATAATTAGCATGCTTTTTGGGTATCTCAGCAGACAGAGCAAAACCTGAAAGGGCACAGGGATTGAAAATAAGTGGGTTGTGTTTCTGTACAATTTCCAATCCGGAATCATCCCAAAGCATTTTATAATTTATTAATTTAAGTCATATTCCAGTGTGTATCTCCCTGCAAATGACAGAAACCAGGGTCTGCTTGAATTCAATCAGCTGCTCCACTCAATAAGAACACCATGAAGGCTGAATTTGTTTGTATTTAAAATTTCCTAAAGAGGGAGTTCTGGGGCTCTGCTTGAAAAACAGGTACGCAGGGGAGCACAGCACTGACCTGGCTCCAGGAGCCTCTTCTCACAGTTACTTGGCAACATGGCCCTTGGCTCTCCCTCCTCGCCACAGTCCCCAGGACCTGCTTTTGGTTGGGGTTAATTAGATGTTGCTTAGTGCATTCCCTGGCTAACGCTAGAGTCTTCTGGGAGCTTTCTTGTGGCCTAAGGCTGAACTCACAATAACTATGCTAATGAATTAATGGGAACAAGCAGGAAAAGGGTGAGTTACAGAAAACTATCTGTCTTTTTAACCCCTGTGTGAGCCAGTGTTAATGTAGGGCTGGCAAACTCCGAAACCTTGCTGGACATGAAGTGGCTTCCCATGGAGCCGCTTGGATGTATCCGCATTGCACTCCTCAGCATGCCAGTTCCAGCAACACGATGCAGAGGCACCCGAGCACTGGCTCTGGAAGCCGTACAAAAGTATTTATGCAGAGCTTAAGCTAATAAGCTCTGCCAGACCTGGGCTAGCCTGCACAGAGCCAGTATGGATGTCTCTGCAATTGTGGCACCATTTATCAGCAAACTGAATAATCTGCCAAGGGGATAATGGAGAGCTGACTCTATATGGAATGTTTGTTTGCAATGAAAATTATGTGTTACGGTTTTGACTCTAAAGCATCAGTGGATTAGTCAGACAGCTGACAAGATTTCTGCTCCTGTCTGTCTGCTGGCCTCCTTCTCAGAGGTTGCTACCCTTGTGATGGGGAAGGCTTAAAAGCTCATGAAGCAGCTTCTGAGTAGTTTATAACAGGTTGTGTTTTGGTTTTCTTTTTCTGGAATGATGAAAGTGATAAATAGTATTCATGGTAAAAGTTTCAATAAACCTGATGGATTTAGGCACCTTGGACCATTTCCATTCTGTTTTCTGCAGGTATGTCAGGTTTTTTGATTGAGTTACTAGAGAGGGAACCATTGTCTTGCTTCTGGCTGCGTTCAGTCATTAAATGCCTAACTGTGGTTGCAGAAAGGATGGCAAATATCCTCCTACATCCATCCCAAAACTTCCACTCTTTTGGAGCTCTCTGGGTGAACATATCGCAGGCTTGACATTTGTGATCCAGTGTGCCAAGAGGCGTAACCATCAAAATATGATACATGGACAAAGCTTTGGGAGTCATAATCCAGATGTGACAAAGATATAATAGCTAGAAGAATGAGAAACTAGGAAGTCCAACTTCAAATGTTCTGTCTTGGATGTTTTTAAGTGTGACATGACAGAACAAGTGCACGTGGTCATATACATGTGGTTGTGTAAGCATCTCTAAAAGGGCCAGAAAAAGTAAAATTTACATTCAGTAATAAAATAACCATACTGGAATCTATCCTAAAATTCCCTATTGCTATGGTATGGTAATCAGGGAAGATAGATACTTCTATGTAGAAGAATAAATTTGTGGACAGCAAGTACCAAAATTAATCAATTATAAATTCATTCTGTTTATATTTATACATATATGTGTGGTTAGTTTCTCACAGCAAAACCAAAACAAGTACACCAAAATTTGTCACATCAGTTCTCATGCCCTTTGTGCTTTTAAGAAGCAGGTGGAATAATCTTTGCAGTTTTTGCTGAGCTATGCCTCTTTGTCTGTGACTGCTAGTCATGGCAAAAAGATTAGGTATGAATTTTTCCAGTAAAAGATTTTGTGCTACAGTCTGTCTCCACACCATCTGAGTGCAAGGTTTTGCATCCATTTTTCAGTGGAGATACATATTAAACTGCAATGTTTCATTCCTTTATGCATCGAATGGGATGCAGTTTTTTCCCATAGCTTTAAGATGGCAAGTACTGATGCTTCCAGTACGGTCCCAGGTGATACTGCGGTCTGTTTGTCCTCTTCAGGCTTCCTGAACTAAGCAAGAATCCTTGCACCCCTCTGGCATGCAGATGTTCCTTGCTGTTAAAGTCATGGTGTCTTTCTTTCTACCTCTGCATGTATTACACTGCAAAATTAACTTTGTATCTTCATCTGTGAAAGTTCTAATTCTACATACGTATTTTCCATTTCCCTTTTTCATAACACAATCTGTGAAAGAAGACATCAGAATGGAAATTGCCTTTAGAAAATGTTTTAGTATGTATGTCATGTCTACCATGTGACGGGAGATTTTGTCTGTTTGCATAGTTATATGATATTTCAACAATATGGACCCAATTGTTACATACACCAATGCCCTTTTGAAGTATCCTGATGCTCATTCATTTTACAATGCCTTCACAAGGAGGAAAGTTGAAGTAGTCTCACAATAAGCAAAAATACAGCTTTTGGTATCTATTGGTATCTGTTCAACTCATTGAAGAAGAAACAAAATTGTTTTGATAGCCACTTTTTCTTTAAGGTGGCAACAAAGGACATATAAGAACCTGTTGATAACTGAGAGGCAGCAGAGTTCATGTTATTTGCCTTTAACCGATGTTCCAAAGCTGGTGGGTGTTTGATGGGCTATCACAGACAAGGTTTTCTTACTATTGCTTTAATTACAGACAGCTAAAGCAGGGATACTCTCACAATGCTGAAGTACTCATCAGGCTCAAGCCCCCATTGTGCCATGCTGTGTACAAACTTGGAGCAGTTCCATGTGTTATTCCTGAAAGTAATTTGGATTGTCTGCTGGGTCATGTTTCCTGAAATTAATGGTTGGGATGCTGGACCTCAAACATTTCCCTTTGGCAGATACCCATTTTCACAGTTATGAGCCTGTTAAGACCCTTATAAACAAAACAGCAAATATTAACCTGGCAAAACTATATTAATAAGTATATTTAGATTACACACTAGGTAAATGTTTTAACTATGCAGAAGAACTTTTTAAAAAAAACCCTTCATTAATTATGTACATCACAGTCTTAACAAACTTACATGAAGGTGTATAAAGTGATGGAATTGATGGAGCTGGATTTCATGTCTTTTTCTCCATTATGACAGCCACATCAAAAGTCTAGCACCAAAAGCTCTTCTTTATAGCAGTCTGAGCTCATTCATGCTACAGAAGTATCCCCGTAAAAGGTGCCCTAAAGGATCACCTCAAGCTTCTATACAGAAACAAGCTTCTTCTTGGTCTTAGGCCAACCCCAAGGACAGTCTTGCTTCCGTTTAACACAGATATAAAGTTTCTTCAGACTCCAGGACTCCTTGTATGGTAATAGAGAAAAAGTCAGTATGTTTTACAGCATCTGAGCATTTATTAAGTGCTGCTGTGGCCTAAATATGGTTCTAATGCAACAGTTAAACAAAACAAATCAATGGAAAAAGTACCATTGGCTTCAGTGAAGATTGTTTCAGTCTCATGAGGTTTTCTTGTAAATGCAGATGTGTTCAAGTCTATTGCTATGAGGTGAAACAGTCTATGTGTTACTCGGCTGAAGCAATCTATGATCACTCTGACATTGTTGCTCTGTGGAATCTTGTCTTCAAAGCCAAGTATGAGGACAATTGTGTGCATCTTCTGCATCTCAGACCCACTGAAGTCATCACTTAATAAATGAAATAGTTTAATACGTCTACATAGGGATGTTTCTTTTATTTTCCTGCAAAAATTAGAAAATGGAGAGCCTGTTGTTTTGGCATGATATAATAATGAACTCTGTGCTACCAATGCACTTTTATATTTTCAAAAGGCATATGCTGTATTCGAAAGAATGGCAATGAGTTCTGCACAAGAAAAAGGTGTATAAAGTGACAGCTACCGAGCAAACAGAAACCCTCCCTTTCCAATGTCTTCGATGTCTGAAAAACAAACACTGAGGTTCAAGTGCAGATTTATTAATTTTAAAAATGAAAATTCTTTGAAATACTTTTTTCTTCTTAAATTTTGTAATTTAATATTCTGGGACAAGAAAGGCACATTGCAGGAATATTTGAGCCTATCAGATTTGTCCTCTTAGAAAGTCTACACTGGCTAATTACTGTTTGATTTTAAGCAAATGCTTCTACCCGTATTTTAATCAACCCTTTAGTGAGTGTTTTTGGGGTCCAAATGCTCAAAGATGCCAAGTACCAAACTGTCCCCAAAATGTCATTCTGGTTGTTCTAGGGTTGGATGAACCCAAAATCTAGAGCCATGAGGCTGAAGGTGAGATGTTTAAAACCAGTCAGAAAAATATCACCCAGTTGTATCTACACTTTAATTTTACTGCTCTGTTGAACAGGAATATCAGGGGAAAAGTCCATATCTGTGCTCAGCTGTCAGGTGGAAATTTTACATTGAAGCAATAACCATGTGTTTATTCACAAAAGCAAAATTTATACTTAGACAAGAAAATATTAAGAACAAACTGTGAGATATACGTGAACAACATGGAGAGGCATTACCTCCATTTTTCTTTCAAGAGTTATTTCTTAATATTTTAAAAGTATTCTAGGCTTTTGTTAATGAAGAAAACTTGAAATAAGAAAGGAATAATGCCAAACTGTAGTTCTGTTGCAATGCAATTTAAACTAAAATCTGCTTTTATGGTAGTTTGTCCATGCATTATTCAAATATATGAAAATATATGCAAATTTACATCCCATTGTTTTGTGGTTAGATATACTACAAGGGATGTTTCTGGCTATGCAGCTTCCCTAGTTAACAACTCTCACCGACTTCAGTTGCGATAGGATTCAAACAGTACAGTTTGCAACTGATCTTGAAACTGAAACTAAAGAGAGCAAGCAAAGGTGAAGTAATATTATCCAGGAACTTAGAAGAAAATGGAAGAACTATCCATTCTTACAGGTACTTTATATAACAAAAAAAATATCTTTACTCTTTTTTCAGTTTTTTGTGTCCATGCAGTTAAGCATGTAATTACCTGTTTACTAGGTAACAGCTTAGACATTCAGCAGTCAATAAATTAGTGATTGCATTCAGATGAAATTCAAGATAATTATTACCACCCTAAATAATACTTACATTTATTGCAAATCTTAAATGACCCTTTTAAAAAATTGTCAGTCTCTGAAGTACATCCTTTCCCCTAAAGGACACAATAAATCGCTTAAGCACCCCTGTATTCTACTGAAGAGGCATCTGATTAACAGCCTTTTTCTAATAGAGGTAAGAACCTGGGAGGGTCAGAAACGAAATCTAAATGCCTCTTTTCACAGCTATTTGGGAAAGAAATCTGTGTAGTAGTTTGATCTGTGTCTGCACTTGGATTGAGCAATTGTGTTCAGGCAGAGAATTGCCTGGCATTATCTTATGACTCACTTGACAGAGCTTACCCTT
Organism: Coracias cyanogaster; assembly: GCA_033124195.1. Classification (NCBI taxonomy): domain Eukaryota; kingdom Metazoa; phylum Chordata; class Aves; order Coraciiformes; family Coraciidae; genus Coracias; species Coracias cyanogaster. Next base: position 12,580 of record JAVSBS010014011.1, read on the forward strand.
ACTTTTCATTACCTGAGAAGAGATCATTACAAAACATACAAGTAGAATAATTTTATAGCAATCTATTTTGAACTAGCAAATTAAATGGGAGGAAGAGAGGAAATGGAATGCAGCAAGTATAATGCTTTTTAAATGTTTTTAAAGAAAGAGGAGCTCAGCAGAAGTGTGGGAGAAGGTCCAGGTTAGGGAGCAGGAGCCTTTTCACTGTCCTGTGACACAGCAGGATTAACCACACAAAACAGATTCATGATGGAGAAACCTCTCACTGAAAAAGGGTAAATATATGTGGGTGTCATAGGTGAAAAATATCTTAAATTGTGAGGGGGAACAGTTAGCAGATAATTGTGTGTGTGTGTGTGTTTTAGTGAATGTCCAATATTACGCTTTTGAAGTTTCAAGTTGAAGCCTGCTGCTTGCTAGCTGCAAGAAATACAGGCTCGTTGTATAAGTTCGTAACACTTGGACTAAATAGCGGTGAAATGCTTTGAGTCCTCTAATGAATAAAGAGATACATGACAGGACCAACAATTAGGGTGCTGATAATGCTTCTGCAAATAAACTAGGTTGGGAAAACCCTGGGTTTGACGGGCCTGTAGAGAAAAGGGTACCAAAAGAGGAGGGTTCCCAAAAAGTAAAAGCGGTCTTGGGGAGAAGAGGAAGGGGAAAGAAAGTAGTGAGCAATCTGACTGGGGGAAGGGTGCTGGTGGTCAGAAAGATGCACAGTGACGAACACAAGGGCGTGCCAAGGGACCTTCACCAGTGATGGTCCAGGAGGGTAACTGGGAACAGCAGCATCCAATAGGACTTTCTGCCCAACTTTCCCAGACTAGCAACAACGTCCTTGCCAGGCTGGAAGGTGAGGTCTGGGGTGGGAGAGAGAGGAAGAATGAAATGATCATGTAGGCTAAAAGCTCTAATCTTGCTGGGTGTTAAGCCCAGTATCCAGCTCCACTACTAGTACTGTTTCTTCTGTCTCTCCCATGACAGTACGAGGAGGACAAGGTGAGCAGCAGAAAGGCTTGGAAGTCAGACTAGGGGAGTTTGGAGGACTGCAGTGTTGATAAAGTATGCAAGGAAGTGCAAAACCAAATAGTTTTGCTCTCCTTTAAATTCCCATCTGAAGTAAATCTCTAGTAACATTTATTGGGAGAGAAAGTAATTACAGGAGAAGAATTTTGCAGGCAAGGTCTTCACTTTCAGTTGGTTTGGAGAACTAATGGTATTGAAGTGCAAGATCCTGAAAGCAGGATCTCCTCACTCTCTTGGCTTTCCATAAGGTTTCAGGCACTTTTCTTACATGTGGTTGCAGAAGGCATTTTTACAGAGAATAAAGTCTTTAGGCAAAAATGTAAGACGCATTAGAATGCTTTAAAGACCAGAAAGCATTTTTTGGCATTGAACTCTTCACTCAAAGCTAGCTGAGTGACTTTAAATGGAATAAAGTGTCTTTCAGAGGTGTAGCAACCATCCTGACAGCCTCTGCTCCATAACAAGTTTTTCTGCCTTCATTCCCATGACCCACCTGCCTGCTTCTGCTGCTGCCAGCATCCTCTCTGCTGGAGCCACAGGCTACCAGCTCCTTGCTGCAGCTGTAATGCAGGAGGATTGCTCTGAGGGTGAGGGTGAGCTTCTGAAACTCTCAGAAAGTTTCACCTGACATGGTTACTCCTCATAAGGGAAGACAGCCTGCAAGATGAGAGTGTGCAGTGCAGCAAACACCGTCTGTCATATCAACACTGAGTTGAAACAGAAACCATACTACTACAGGGACCAGAATGTGCCCACTTTCCCTGTGCTTTCTCATTCACATAACCACACAGCTTCAGCAGAAGGGTTTCAACCACCTCTCTCCCCCAAAGCCTTCTCCACAGCCTAGGGCCTTCCTCCTCCATGTTTGGAAAAGTGAATTTAAATTAAGTGAAATGAATGGTGAGGCCAGATGTGACCACAGCCGTCTCATCTGTTTAAATTCATATTGTAATCCTCTCAAAGTGGTTGGATGGTTTTCCTGGATCTCTGAGAGGAATGGGAAGGAAATGAGTGTGCTTGGAGAGGGAGACGGTGGCAGAGGCGGCAGGGCACAGGAGTTGAGAACCACAGTAAGGAGTGGTAGCACAGAGTCACAGGGAGGAGGCAGGTTGCATGGTGGTAAGTGGCACACACTTGACTTTGCAGAGACCCAGAAGTAAGGACACTGTAGGCCAGAAGAAGAATTGTACGGAAACCTTTCTGCTTTGTTCTGTTCACACCTTGCCAGTAGGAGCTTTCTGTCATTAGGGTAATGATCTTAGCTGTTAGTCCACGAAAAAAAAAAAATTACATTCCTGAAATTGCTTTAGGGAGCTTGTTGGAAGAAATCTAAGCAGATCCATTGCAAAACTCTAACCTGTTCAGGATCTCAATGCACTTGATGCCTAGATGAGTGCTCCAAGCACATGATCGTGACTACAATACATAAAGTGATTGCAGTTTTTTCGTGTGATCCTGCTGGGACATAGGACAGGAACGCAGATGAGTCAGGTCCTCTCTACCTCTTAGCATGGCATTTACAGGAGCCTGGTGCCAGCCTGCTCAAACTGAAGAAGTTTAGTGTTTGTGTGTAACAAATAGATAGGCTTCTTGAGACCTTTCAGGTCAAATATGGGAGCATTTAATGGGTTTAATGTTCCCTAGGGTAAGCCGGGAAACTGATATGCAGTGTCCACCCATGTACTCTTTCAAATGTGTAATCTTTCTCATCTGTACACAGTGAATTATTTTAAAGCACAGAAGGAGTGCAATGAATCCACGGAAGTGAATGCTTGTTTTGGAAACATTTTGTATTCATTTTACCCAAAATCTGTTTGTAATCTAGAGAAGATGAACTTGCAGATGCAGAGAACTGAAAATTGCTCCTACCAGTAAGCTTAGTATAAGCTTGGACAAGCACTTAACCTCTCTGATCTTCAGATTTCCCCTCTGAAAAAGATGCATTAGTACTGCTAGCTGTGAGTAACAGGGTCTTAAACTTGGGGCACTTTTAATTGATCTGAGTTCTTAAGATTGGAGATGCTAAAGATAACTGAGCAGATATCTCATTTAGATAGCTTTTGTTCATTTTAGCTAGCGGTACCAGTTGCATTCTTTTCAGTTCTTTTCATCACGCTTTTTCTATTCTTTTTTATTAAAGCCAATTACAAAATTTTCTAACTGCAATGTATTATCTCTCATATAATTACTTGTAAGTCATGAACACCAGTCATATGAGTGCTAATGAAAAGCTGTTCTGTTTCTTAAATTAGCTATCTTAATATTTTCTGCAGTAAATTTTCTTTTTATTTTCCAAATCAAGTTTATAAAAGTGTAACAGAACAGTAATGGGACAGGGGTGCTATAAAAAAATCTTAGTCAACAGAGTAATTGAAGCACTTACAACAGATGAGATGTTTGCAATTAATTTTACAGTTACCACTCAAGACTGTATTTTGGGAAATAAAATATTTTACTAACTTAACACTGTAGACATGTCATTTTGGAAAATATTGGATCAAAATTTACTCTTCTGTTTTTCTTAGTTGACTAAAACATGTATGTTACTGCCACCTCATTACACTGGTTTTAGCTCTGTGATATTACTTCAAATATTTTCCTAAACCCTTTTTTATATTTTTAATAAGGTTTGAGGTTAAGGCAAGGGAATCAAACAATAGCCAAGATGAAAGTTTTATCTCTACTGATGTACCAAAGTATCACAAATGGTCACGCTTTTAGTATGAGAATATCTGCCAAGCTTTACATTACGTGTCTGTAGTAAAGAAATGAAAGGGTATGATGCAGACACTGAGAATGGAAGTTATTTTCTGGAGTAGTGGCTTTTCTGTTACATTTTAAAATTTATCATCCTACAGGCAGAATAAAAGGGCTCTGTGCACATGGACGTGGTTTATACCACACAGGCTACAGTGGGGAGGGTCACACCTGAGAACTAGAGGGTGAAGGAGATGAGGAGTCTCTTCCACACAACATGTCATTAGGCCAAAGATGCATGTGTGTTAGAGTTTCTCTTAGCCTGTGCCATTTTTTTTTTTTAAATCAAAACCCTGAAACACCTGAAGCAGAACAATCTCATGAACTCGAATATTTTCCACAGGTTGTCGGTCCAGTCCATGTCCTCCAGGCTCCCACTGCCCCTGGGATGGCTGCACAGGAGCTGCAGAATAACTTCTCTATTCTGGAATTGAATTATCTCAGCAGATTCCCAATTTTGTGAAAAATCAGGTGACTGGAACAGTCTGATTAATGTTATCTGAGACAATGGACATCTAATAGATTTTCTAGGTTTTTTATATTTTTCCTAAAAAGACAATTTCTGAAGTAAACCCACCATACTGTGATTTTACCAGGTATGACATTAAATCTTGTTTGTTTCTACCAAAAGTTAGCAGCACTGAAAGCCAAGATTCACTACCTAAATGTTACGTATGAGGACTGCAGCCCTATTAAGATTAAAGTTCCAAGGAGTGAAGCTGGTTGACGCTATTGCCTAAAGCAATCCCATCAGGCCTTCTGCTAAAGGTATATCTTCTACTTAAGGAAAACCACTATGTGTGCTTTCTGTTTTGTAGCAATGCTTTTCATTTTAATCTAGCTGTGTTTGTTCCTCTACTTTTATTCCACACAAAGAAAAATGAATTCTTAGCAATCTGGGAATATATTTCCTAATGCCCTGTAGCAAATACACTTTTTTTGAGCGATAGAGGCTACTGCAAAAGGAAACAAATCCTTCATGTGCTAAGGAAAGACAAGACAAAAATGGAAAAGTCTAAGTGATGTTTTCTGACCAATAATAATTACAGTGAATAGGAGCATTTTCTGTTCACAGAGCAGGTAAGCCTAACTCCCCTCTTCTTCAGGTCAGATCAAAAGCAGCATGTGGTCTCTGTGGAACTGAAGTTCAGGAAGGTCATTTGCTGACCTGGCCTTAAGAAGAAGAAACAAGCTTTTGAAACATGTTTACTGACCCACTCTCTGTGTGGGACATATATTTTTTAATGGCTCCATGTGGAAATAAGCCTCAGCAGAATATATAGTACAGTTGTAGAAGCAGCAAGTAAATCTTCATAAAAATATTGTAGGCTGTAGCACTAGCATAAATCCTGCAAACCCAATCATTAATGTGAAAGCCTGCAAGCCCAATCATTAATATGAAAGCCTACATTAACAATAATGGAGTTTTATTGGTCTAAGAAGGTGGTATACACAACTGGTATGAGGTGATTTTTGTTGTTCTACTTCATGTACTAGCACACTGAATATAAATCACAAAATGCCATGGGGCTGGGGGTGGGAATGGGGAATGGGTTGCCTTGATTAGCCATATGTGTTACTTACTGAAAGTTAATGCTCCTCCCCAGGCGACATCACTCTGACGAGCACGTCAAGTGTGACTGTAGACAGATCCCCTATATCCAGTAAAGGATTTACAATGCTTCAGGATAGTCATCGCAACACCTTTTGGACACTGCTGCACTGTTTAGATTAGGCTGCCTGTAGGTAGGCACACGGCCTCATTGTGAACATCAAATCAGTTTCACTCAGCTATTTTTGCAGGAGCTTTGCCTTTGAGGAGCAACAATTCAGAGTGCCCTTAGTATGCTTTATTTTTAGATAAGTGAAGAACACAATCCTAGGCTCTCATATTACAGTTCAGTGGCTGGAATATCTGCCCAGGAGGTGGAAAACTCCTTCAGAGTCCAATGCCATTGAGCTGAAATGGCTGAAACCCTTTTCTCTGCCCTAACCACAGCAGCCTGCAGCACAGACAAAGGAGATGAGGGTTTTCCCCCATGCCTCTCACTGTGGCTATGTCACTGCAGAAAAGCAAGAAGTCACAGGAGCTCAGAAACTTTGAGCAGAAGACAGAAAGGTGCTTTGTGGCTTGGCAGTAAGTCCACCAGCAGAGCAGGAAGTCTTGGCTCTTTCTTCTGCTTCAGACCTTATTGCCCTCTACAACTACCTAAAAGGAGGTTGTAGCGAGGCTGGTGTTGGTCTCTTCGCCCAAATTACTAATAATAGAACGAGAGGAAATGGCCTCAAGTTGTGTCAGGGGAGGTTTAGATTAGATATTAGGAGGAAATTCTTTACTGAGAGAGTTGTTGGGCACTTGAACAGACTTCTCAGGGAGGTGGTGGAGTC
>JAVSBS010014011.1:19328-41914 GCA_033124195.1 Coracias cyanogaster
CCCTTCCCTTCCCTTCCCTTCCCTTCCCTTCCCTTCCCGTCCCTTCCCTTCCCTTCCCTTCCCTTCCCTTCCTTTCCCTTCTTGTTTTTCATTTTTATTTTTATGTTCATTTTTATTGAAGGTTTGCATTACTATTTTCATTTCTATAATGACAGTTCTGCCAAATAAAGAGGAAACAGAATGTGATAAAACACCAATCAGTCATTTTCTGATAAGTTTTTTTGAACATTAGAGGACATAACCTACCTTATTTAGGTGCAAGGTAAGATGCAGTAACATGTAACTGCTCTCCAGGATGCTGGAGACAACTGTGACAGTTGTGTTATTGAGCATCTTTGTGCAATTATTTATGTGCTTGGACATATGGTTCATTTCTCCATTTCTCACTTGAACTGGTCATAAGCAAATGCGGACAATTTTTGCTCGTCCATACAAATCAAGCAAAGCTCCACTGGCAAGTGGGATTAAATAATTTAGATTGAAGTTCTGCTCTAGGAAAACCTGTGACTTCTGGAATCTAGAGGAGGAGTAGTGTTGTGTCCAGCCTGTTGCAACGTTTACTGACATGTCTCTCTACCATTCCATCATCTCCCTGAGACATACTTTTAAAATGCTTTTACACTATTTGTGTTTTAAGTTGCACGTTCTGAAGCTATACAAAGATGCACTTGAAACTGAACAGTTTGGGTGCTGTTTTGTAGGCTGCTGCCTGCTCAAAATTCTGGCTGAAGCAGAACCATCTCTTCTTTTTCAAGGATGGCACAGCTATTCAAATAGTTTTTATTCTTCAACTAGTTCATTTTCACTGAAATTACCAGTTATATCTACGGCATAACAAATCAGAAATATCTGGTTAAAAGCAGTCTCCCTACGATCTTTTCTCTGACTTGATGTTAGGCATTTTAATCAAAAATTTGTATTTATGTTGCACATCAAATTCACAGTTGAGTTGAATTTGTGCAGAGAACTTCCAGCACCATAGTTGTCAATGTACTGTGGTTTTGGTTATTGAAGATATGTTTGAAGGATTTTGTTTCTGGACTACCCTGTGTACTATATACACTGTTCTTTGTCACTGATTTGTATCTTGTTTGTTGTTGGTCATTAACTATGGAGGTATCCTCTAACAATTGTACCATTGATTATACCATACACATCAGATTTTTACTGACTCATGGAATACTTTATTCAAGTGTTCTATGTAAAAGGAGAACAATTATTGAAAGTGTTGAAAATTAGCTATAAACCAGAGGTTCTGGGAATTGGTTTAAAATATCAGCTTTGAATGGTGACTTTGGATGTAGATAAACACTTATGAGGTAGTTATTATTATAGCCTGGCTGGGAGAAAATCCAAGATTTTATTTTGCACTAATATACATTTATACTAGTAAACTTGCTGTAAAAATTGTGGCACATGAATTATTTTTAACTCCCTAAGAAATTACAACTTTCTGAGGCAGGAGTACAGGACTGTCTCTCATTTCTAGCAGCCTCTCAATTTTCTGCCGTGAAGTAGGAATGCGAAGAGTTCAGTGGGCTCAATCTACAGAAACCACAAGGTGGGTCATATACATTATGATATTATAATATTGTAGTATGCATCAGTGTGAAAGGGAAAACCAGCCAATCCCTTCTAACCTCAACACTAGTGTAATGTAATGGTTTAATTTATTCAGTAAAGAAAACACAGTAAACTCAAAATTATATCAACTCATTTGAAGCATATATGCAATTCTGTAGTTGTTGATTTAAGCAGGATTACAATCAGATCTACTAGATGTGGTAATTAATGCATACTAAATGCCTATCAGGTACCTAGGATGCGTGGCTGAAATTTGCTGGCTTTGTGATTGAGCTGGGAGAGAACCCAAGGGCAAGTTATGAGGTAGGAGTCCTGGGAGGAGCTGGTGCCAGCAGAGGAGATGGACGGTGCCTGTGCAGCTGTCCCAGCAGAGGGGTGGCAAAGGTGGGACTGCTGGAGGCTCTGAAAAGACGGTTTGGGAATCCCCTGTGATTTTAGCAGGTGGCTTTGCTGAATGTGATTGCACAGCCTTTAAGACATTCCTGTATAAAACCTCAGGGATGATGATATAACTGGCCATTTTTTATTTTTGGTTTCTTAAATGATAAAAAATTCCACAAATGATAAAAAATTCCACAAATACAAGAGATTCCAAGTGACTGCGCCTTCAGTAGTAGCTGTGCTACCATCTGGGATGCTATTCTGTTAGCACAGTCAGTGCAGCTTGCATTATTTGAATACAAAAAAGACTAGGTCTGACTGTTGATAATTACAACAGAATATCCTGACATCTTGCTGTCATCATGATGGCTTCACTGGAGTCATACATGCAGTAGAAGTAAAATGCATTCCTATTTTATATATACCCTCATGCTGGATACGAGTGCAACAGCAACAACTTGCTTGTAATCTAGCAAATACATGAGTTATCTAGCTGAGAAGTTTAGGCTGTGTGCAATTGTGACAGTGTCTGAGTGTCTTCCACACAGAATCAACAGCCAGTGACATCCCCTGGACCCCATGGAAGCTCTGGCACTTCTCAGTGCCAGTCATGATGCTACAGTTCTTGAACTACATAGCAATTCCTAAAGCATGCTGTCCTCCTCATAACACACAAAGTGAGAAATGAAACTGCTGGCTGTTTACTATCATTTCCAATTTTGAATGAGTGTTCTTTGCCAAATATCTGCTGGATTTTCATGCTGGCGGTGTGTTGGAGTTGGCTTCCTGAAAGTGAAATATGATGCAGGCATTGCACTATCGATTACATACCTTTTCTCAAGTAGTACAGCCTTTTGCTAGGCAACAATTAAAGTGTTCTCAAATACTCTGCTGCTGTGGTTAACTCTACATTTTAAGGCAAACATTTAGGGCATTTCTGTTTTGGTTGAGTCAGTCCTCTCCAGAGTTACATACCCCTGCCAAGGGCATGCACAGTGTGTAAAGTTTGCTGATACAGATCCCCTGAGGACTCTGGTTTGGCTTTAGGGTAGAGAAAAGGGAGTGCATGAGGTACAGTGTTTGGCTCAAATTTAGCTTTGCTTTTGCCTCTGGAGAATAAGACCACAACAGATACAAACACAACTGAACGTGCACTAAACCAACTGAAACCCGCTCCATACCTATTCCTTTTAAACAGAAGAGTAAGTGCTGTGCTGAAGAAGTCCCACAGGACACTCTCCCCTGTAGCAAGCACTGTCTGCAACCTCCTATTGATTCCTTCCCAGATGTACTGCACACATACGCAGTCCTGAGCATGAAAGGAGAGATTGGATGCAGGATCCCGGGAGAGCAGTAAACTGGCACTGAAATGAGGAACCATCCTAAAGATACAGGACAGTTCCAGACTATTACAATGATTTCAAGCAATATGTATCTTTTATTTCCCTCCAATGTCCTTGATACCATGTTGAGGTTGCATGCTACTTTCAACCAGGAATAGTGGGTCAGAAAATTCATGCGTGTAGTTCTGTGTTAGTAGCAAGATTCGTTCTTGAATATTATTAAACTTCTTTAGGCAGTCAGGGAATCTCAGGTAATGTTAAAGTGCCTTCAGGCAGAGCCTTGGAAGTACTAAAGAGATCTGATAAAAACATGAAATAATTTTGTGTATATTTAATTTGGAAGACACTTTTTTGAGACACCAACTGTTACTATATGCACACACACACATGCACATACATAGGTGTAAATACATACATATGTATGTGGTGTGTATTTGTGAAGTAGATTCTATGGTTAACTAAAAGACCTGCCAATTGATGAAATCATTTTATGGGAGTCAAATAGCATCTCTTAGAATGTAAAAAGCATTCAGAGGCAAGGTAGAGTCCTTGTGGCATGGTGTACAGAGTGTGCTAGTGTCTGCTGACATGTCAAAGTGCTGTCACCTGTCACCCACATGCTCCCTGATTAGTACTTTACACAGGATGGAGTATCCACACAACATAAGGTTGGGTGTCTTGATGCCCTACACTTCCTGGAGACTGAAATAGATTTGTCTCAATGACAAGGCACAAACCTGCAGTGTACTTTATAGGTCTGATCTCAGGTCCCAGTCTTCTTGAGGTGACGAGTCCTGGTATGGGCACAGTGCTTCTGCCTTTGTGGCTTCCTACACAACCCAAGAGAACACAGGTGTACGGACAGACTCTGTGTATGCAGGTCTGCCTCCAAGTCTGGATGTGACCAGGGTATATGTGGGGACAAGGACCGCATAATGTACTGTAGACTGCAGCTCCAGTGCACTGCAAACACAGTTACTGGACAGAGGAGAGGTGCCTCTATGAGCAGTCATGATTCAGGGCATCACTTTAGGAGCCAATTCTTAGCTTAAGTGCACTTAGTACCCACCAAAATGTTTTGCTTTTAAATTATATAAGAACCTACATACCTATCCTAGGCATTTTCATTGAGATAATCAATTTCCATTCTCCATTCAGTGAGGAAGGAAAGCAGAATCTGGTTAAAAATCACTGCTATATGGGATGAGGTCAGTGTTAGCAGCATTAGAACAGAAAAAATCTCAAGCGTTTGTCTTGTTGGCATTTATTTCGAAGTTTGTTTGCCATTTGCATTTCTTTGTTTTTCACTGTGAGTCTAGGATTAAAATGCACACTGAAACTCAGCTGAATCCATAAAGCATCAACTATAAAAATTCATGCTCAGTCAGAAACTTTGCAAAATTTTAATGAAGCTATAACTAAATTCAAAGTTGTGTTAGCTGTGCTTTGTTGTCTTGTAATGAAAGTTCTGCACAGCACTTTTCAAATGGAGAGGACTGCTACTGCTCCCATGTTTAGTAAACATGGGAGGCACACTAAGCCAAATGCCTCCCTGCGGCATTCTCACTGAAGTCAAAGTCACCCTAGGGATGAATTTGACCTGTTGAACTCAGTGTCTTTAGAACTAATAACAAAATTTCTTCAACATAGAGCTAGAAGGAAAAGGATTTGTGACCTGAAGGTTGAGTTGTGTTAATTCAGTTTAGCAGTCGGGAGAAAATGTGTGGAAGACAAATCTGCCCCGATCTAGATTCTATTTTGATTTCCTGAAACATTGGATAAAAAAAGTCCACATGGAACCTCCCTAATCTGAGCTAGATTCAGAAGACAAGACAGGGAGGTCAGTGTCTATATGGAACTGCAGGTTATCCATCAAAAATTCCATGAAATATACCCTGAATTTTCACTTGCTTTTTTTTTTTCATTTCAAGGTTCTGAAATTAAATGGTTTTGAGCCTATGGAACATCTTCCTTACAGAAAATTATTCTTTCTTTGTTTTTATGAAAAAAAAGTTTCTGTATTTTTAATTCAGTTTAAGTGAAGCCACTTATTCTTCTCTCAACCTTAATTTTTCAGTTTAACAGATAAAACAACATAATTAATTATTTATATAAGACATAGGCTATACAGCATTGTTGGTTTTTTCTCAATGCAGATGACCGTATTTTGAACTCCATCCCACTGTATCATAGTTGGCTGGGTTTTTCTTTTCAATGCAAATGACCGTATTTTGAACTCCATCCCACTTTGAACTATTATCAATAAGTTTTTTTAATCTGATGTATCATCAGTAGTTTTTCTGTGGGTTTTCTCCCACAACACAACATTAGAATTTGTAGTCCTAACAGCTGCAAGTCTTAAAATACATGTATGGCAAATGAGCAAGGACACTTTTCTTTTGAAGTAAAGTTTCACTAAATCCAAATGGAACGTGCATTTGCAATATCTGGCAGCAACCTAGGTGAATTCTTTGAAAATGTTATCCCTGAATAAAACCATTGCCTTGAAAAAAAAGATTAGTTTTTTAAAAAATAATAAAAAAATAAACCCAACCAAAAAGCTAGGAAAGTCTCACACAAGACCCAGAAAGATCGCATTTCTGTATTTTTCAGATATTCACCTCTCCCACCAAGGTAACTTAAAGGTCATGCACCAACACGTTCTAATTTTTATCTTCTGAGTAACATAGCTAATTACAAATGGTTTGATTTTTCAGAGGTGTTAACACCACAAGTAGTCACAGAAAATGTTTCTTTTTCTTGAAGTGCCAGTCATGAGAGAGTAAAGCCTGAAACATCAGACATAGTATACAAAGGTGTCTCTTTTAGGCCCATACTATAGTGTATGGATTCTTCAAAATTATTTCTGAACAATACAGCAATGACAGAACTTAGAAATGTCAGTGCTGACTAAGAAAACCTGACCAGACTAAGGGAAAGCTTCAGGAAAGTAAAGTTGTTCCGTAAATACTTGTATCTGGAGACAAAGAGACTCAAGAGCAATTATAACAGGCATGACTGAGCGAGCATCCTTGAAAAGATGACCTTGAATTTCCTTTTCATGTTCACTGGAAATTATTGGCCAGTCAGAGAGAAAGAACAAAACAGTGTGTGTTATTTTGCTGGATTCTGTGGTATCCTGGAGAAAAAACAGATGTGATCCACCATAAACATCTGGCAAGAATAAAAGGGTCAGCTATTGCTAATGTATAGCATGGTCAAATGGAATTCAGAGCCCCTGCCTGTTTACAGAGGTTACCCTTTTACTGTATATGGGATAATCATATAAATATCTTCCTTCTCAATTCCATTAATTGTTTGTACTTCATCTGTTCGCCATTGATCCGCACATATCCATCAGGTCACACTAGTGCTATTTTCCAGTTTGTGTACTGGACAGACCACTCTGCCTGGATATTAAAGAGGGAATTGAATGTAGCCCAGCTCTCAAGGTTAGTTCAGGAAGCTTGAAATGGTCCTTGTTATAAAGCATAATACATGGGCAAATCAGTAGCATGAGACTTACTAATGACTGTGTATGATAAAACGGAAATAAAATATATTTGGTTTCTATGTATACAGTCAAAATAGTTTAGAAAACATAACACTTTCACTTTCAGAAGCAAATTAATGAGGATTGCAGACTGCTGGATGGTTTTTTAAGACCTTTCTAGCGTATTTACATCGCTTTTAAACCACATAAACTGCGGATTTCTGCAGAAGAGAAAAAGACAATGTGATTTTACAAAGGGACACATAATCATAGTGTTATTTTATGAAACTGTGTTACATTGTAATCAACTGGAAGAGCTAGCAGGTTTCAACGCTGAGTGTGTTTTCTCATGATAAACACTTGTCAATATAACACTATCTTCTGCCTGCTGTATCTTGTTTCCACCATGACCTTTCAAACCACATGCATGTTCTTTTCTCTCCCTCTGAGAAAACCTTAACAACATTCTAATCATCATGAAGAGCAATTAACTGTCTTCAACCAGCTGTGCTACTCAGCTCATCTGGGAATGGGATAAAACCTGCTCCTTAGTGCAGATCCGCCTACCCAGGCATGGCAAACAAGGCTAGTGCAGAATGTTTTTTAAATATGAAAAATTGGCACTTTCACAAAGTTTGCAAGCTTTGGGTGAAGTGCAATAGTATCTCTTCTAGTAAAGAGAAGCCTCATTCCTGCTTGCTCTACAGTCTCTGTAAGATAATATATTAGTTTTAATAATGTGCTTTTTAAAGGTCAGCATTTGAAGAACAGCACTTATTTGTTGACATCATTGCAGGAAGCAGCCTTGCCCTCACTGAGCAAAACTTTGTGGCAGCAGTATTCTCTGACTGCTCAAGGAAGAGAAATAGCTTCTTGAACGTGGAGTTGCTGAAAGGGCACTGCAGAGACTTTCAGAAACCGTAGCTAGAAATTAATTGTATGAAGTAGTATTTGGTTTCTTTGTTTTTACAAATCTGTGGCTAAACTGTGTTATGCCTCAGTTCACTCAACAAAGCTCTTGCAGTCTGCCTGTTAGCAAATGAAACAATAGCAAACATAGAGCAAGTAAAATTAATCTGTATCCAGAATGTTTTAATAAATAAAAGATCGTGGCAAAAGTTAGTAGTGTAATTAACACTTGAGAACTGTTTTTTGAGGTGAAAAAAAATAGTAATCAAGATGATGGTATGCTCTTTCCTGAAATCATCAGGTTTTTTCTAGGTGTAATTGGAAGTATGAATAACAGACACATACCTTCATTTTTAACATATGTGTACTTTGAACAAAAAAAAAGTATTTTTTTGTTTGGTCATTTCATTAGTTGCTCTGGATGAACATGAAAATTGTTCAGAAATGTAATCTAGCTGAACAAAATGTCTATGATAGATATAATGAAAATGCAAATATAATCAACTTATATTAGGGCTGATCCTACAGAAACTTTTTGGAGTTCTCTGAAAAATACAGTTTTATTTAGATGTTTCTATATAAACTACCTGGAAAAAAAAGTTATGATTAATACAATTTAAACAAATGTGTGAATTATGATTTTGTGAATTAGAATTAATCAGCTTATAGGAACCATTGACTTATTTTTGTCAAGTTTGGACCTTTGTCAAATTGCTGATTTTTTTTTCCCCGAGTCTTTATTTAGCCTCATGCTATGCATTTTCTAACCATTACTTATTTATACTGGCATCTTCTGAGAAATTAACTACACATTATGACCCAGGCTAATGTGCAGGCTTAGGTGCCTACAGTTTGGCCCTTGGAAGCCTCAGATCACTTTTTTTTTAGCAGCCTAACCATGTATTTAAACACAGATGTCATTTTGAGTTCAGTCAGTCCTTTGTGTGCCTGCATTATAGTAGGAAACCAGTTGCAAAATATTCAGCAAATGTCAAAAGTACACCTCTTTACACAATCCACTTTCCATTAACTACTGAAGCTCAAAGTGTATGTGAACTGAGTTAAGAATAAGATTAGCACTAGGTAAGATAAAAAAAATTCATTGGTATTGCTTCCAGTGAAATTGCAATTTAGGAGATCTCCAAAGAAACAGTTTAAAAGAACTGCGGAAAAATAACCACAATAGATTAAAAAATGAATGAGGTATACTTTAGTATGAAGGAGCAGGAAGATGCACAGCATATTATGTGTGGTGCAGAGAGAAAAATCTGGCTTTATTACAGAGAGAAGCAGAAGTAATTGTTTTTACAGAAGCCCTTCACTCTTTAAAAAGAGATGGTGGGGTGTAAGTTGCTTATAATTTTGCCAAATTGAAATAATTGGTGCAGATTTTTTTTTTTTTTTACTGGAATTGTTGGAGATATTTTTAGTGAAAACAGCAGAGCTGCTTCTGAGACAAATCAGTCTGCTGAAGGATCTACTAGGACACTTGAATAGCACAGAGTCACCAGGATGAAGGATCTATTGATAGCCAGAGGACAAGCTCTCTCTCTCTCATTGAACAAATGGAACATACTCTACTTAGCAAGATTTAGGAGGCTTGAGCAGAAAGTGGCATATCCTCTGCATGCTGTGGGGAACAGCTCTACATTCCAGTGAATCAAGTCTAACAGCCATCTGCTTGGCCAACAGAGCTGATGGCAAGTAGAGTAAATTGTTCAGGTTACAGAGTCATAGTTATATGCCTGTGAGCTATAACAACTCATATCCTGTGTGGGGCAAGGACATGCTCACTGTTGAGTTATATGAGGATAGCTGGAGATGAGATGAAGCCCATGGACAGTTGGCAGCACAAAATTCACAGGCTGTTGCTTTTCATTTCTGTAAGATGCTGCTAGAAATAAAGGGTTTCATGGTTGTACTTATCTAACATACCCACTCCAATTCAGTGGCAGGTAAAAACCTGAGATTCCTGTCTTGTTTGAGACTCTTGTGTGTAAAGAGATCATATCTTTATTTCCCTCATGGATAGGCAAATCTCAACCTGCCTTTCAGATTGGTGATCGAACGGTATTTGGCTGCATGGAGGCTACACTAGATCACCTGGGTGTGAGCAGAAACATATCTGAATGGTGTTTCTGGAATCCCTTATCACACTTCAGCAAGTCATTCTAAATATCAGCCCATCACATTAAGACAAAGTCAAGCGGTGACTGCTTTCTCTGCAGCCCTATGCACTGAGTTGCTTTTTTACCACAGAAGTGCCCAGTTGTGACCCGAAATAGTAATAGGTCTGCAAAATCCAAAATGGAGACAGGCAATACAATTTGACTGAAGTACCAATGCCAGTGCTTGTCAAACGGCAGTGTGCTTCTGCCCTTACAGAGTTTCCCTAATTACAGACTTTGGATAGGAGTTCATGGTTCAGGATAATAGAGGAATCTGTAAAATAAAGATGGAATAAATTGGTTTGCTGTTGATTCAGAGAAGTGAATGTCATATCTTTGGGGAAGTTGTGCAAGAACGAATTCCATTGTTACACAACACCTCACAAAGCAATATCAGAAAGTTCCTAGATGAAGACCTGTCCATAAATTTCTGAAATATGATCATCCAGCCCCAAAAAAGCATCCTTTGGATGGATTGCCTTCTGGCTCAGATACTAGTCTATGTGCCTCCTTAGACAAGGATGTAAGCAATACCTAAAATGACTAGCTCCACTTCTAATGGCGGCAAGCATAGAACTGCTATCTATGAAGCACAGCTCTCCCTGTCAACATGATTAATGTGCTGCCCTGCTTTGTGAGGTAGCCCTTTTATGACTCAGTTGCTGACTTATCTCATTGTGCAATCCTGAGAATAAAAAAAGCAGGTAGTTTTCTTTCTGGATATTGTGAGACTAATTTAGACAGATTATTTGAAATGTTTCCACCCTAGCTACCCTGCCAATAAACTTCTTCAGGATTCTGAAAACAGTAGTTCAGAGGGTGGTCCAAGCATAAACTTCTAGGATGCTCGAAGAGAAACTATGCTCACCTCTACACAGTGAGGTGTTCAAATGTCCATACACAAAAAAGAAGTGTCAGAAATATCAACAAGCAGCATTCATGCTACTCGGAAGCATACTTAACACGCAATTGTTATAGCATGATGAGAAAATATTCAGTCATTTAGAAAGCCTAGCAGGAAAATGGTCTATTGAGTTACTGAAATGCAAGTAGCATCTACTGAATGATTACTTTGTTCACTCATCATGGATCATGCATTACTTTAGTGAATACATTCAGCAAAGAGCACACATGGCAGATTTCTGAAATGCAACCCATTGTCTTTAAGATACACCTCAGCATGATCTGCAAAGTGCCTTTTATGGCAGACTGAAAAAATCTGTGTAGAGATGCATGGTACCATGCTGATGGACCCTGAAGTGTCCCACCCTCAGTCGATTCAGGTATAGGATGCAATGCACATCACTTGGAAGATATGACCAAAATATGACCACAAGGAAGTGGTTTCTGCCTGTAAGAAGTCTCATTGAAGGCAGAGCAGGCACTTGGGCTGCATGAAATCTTATTCTGTGGCTCCCCTGTTTGAGAACAAACAGAATGACAAAACTATCTTTCCTGAACTGCATAATTCCATGGTTATTTTTGGTCCATTTGTCCAAGAGTGGACAAATATCTCTAAGTAGGAATGAGAAGCAGCATATGCTTGAGGCAAAGCTGAACATGTATGAGAGCAAATCCTAACAGCATGCAAACAACGGAAGACTTGCATTTCACTTGGAAAGCACTCACTTCTCTAGGGAATTTTTTATGGATTAGCTTGTGTTTGAGAAACTAAGGATGCAGATGACTTGGGGTTTTTTTATTTATTCTTAGAAGGTATTTGGTTTGTATCATCTCTGGGTTTTGCTCATTGATTGGTAAGATTTGCTCACAGAGAACAAAAAACTGGAAAAAAGTGATGGCAAGCACAAAAATGTAGACCTTTCACAGTGTGCAAAAAAAATGCTAAAGCAGAAGAACAGTATGGCTAGGTGAGGACAACCCAGAAAGGACAGAAAAAAAGAAATTGGTTGAGGATGATGTTATTTAGTGGTAGCTGAGAGAGTACGTCTTTTAAATTCAGCTGTTGAGGTAGGACCACGGATATGACCCACGAGACAGGTCCATGTTGTACATAAAGACATGTACAGAGATTAATAGAATGTAATAGAATCTGTGTGTGCGAAAGCATGTTGGGGCTTCTTTGCAGCTGAGGTCTAACAAAAGCTTTGTATAAGATAATTTAACTAATGTTTCCTTCAAGCTGACAGCTGGTTTGCTTTCCCTTAAGGCTATGATACACCACATTTTTGCTCTTCTTGAGTCTTGTCAAAAAACCAAAACCTAAAACCTAAGTTGCTTGCATTATCACTGAAGTAAGCCCTTTCCTTTTAATTCTTTTCTTCTCTTGCCCTTTTCTTTTCATCCTTTTCTTGGGAAATTACAAGCAATGACAAGGAATAAAAACAAGATTATGAATCTTTACAATATTTTAAACAAACTAATTTCCAACTTCAATGGTTACTTACCTTTAGAAGCTCTGTTAACATAATTTTGAAGTGTTTGAGAAAGCTATAGCTGACCTGTTTCTGAAGCAGTACCAATCCAGGGACATCTCGGTTAATGTACAAGAGGCAAACCTGAAACTAGGGTTACCTTATCATCAACTTCATCAACAGTGAGGGCCAGGTGAGCACAATCAGTGGGTTCCTCAAAATGAGCACATTTTCTGAGCATTCAGAAAAAAACAATAATAAACAAATACAGCTCACTTCACAGTGCATTTGTGTAACTAGTTTTTGCACAGATTCTCAAGGCTACCCACAAGCTTTCTCAAAAATATCCAATGAATGAATTCATATATTGCTTGTCAGACAGGAGTACTCCTGTTTCATTGTCACTCCTGGTTTTAGAGAACATTAAAATGTAGTCTAAGCACCCAGAAAGAAGACAATATCAATAAAAAAGAAAAAACAAACAAACAACAAACTGACAATAGAAAGCATTCCTAAATATGTAAAACAAGAAAAACAAGATCTTTGGCACTTGCCTCTCTTATTTTTCTTTAAATAATATAAAATATTTTATTTGGAGTGCTGTAAAACCTTTAACATAATCCCCTACAAGATCCTTCTCTCTAAGTTGTAGTGATACGGATTTCATGGGTGGACTGTTTGATGGATGAGGAATTAGTTAGATGGTTGCATCCAGAGGGTAGAGCTCAACGGCTCAACATCCAGATGGAGATCAGTGACAAGTGGTGTCCCTCAGAGGTCCCTATTGGGACAACTACTGTTTTATATCTTAGAATCATACAATGCATTGGGTTGGAAGGGACCTCTAAAGGCTATCTAGTCCAACCCCCTCTACAATAGGCAGGGACATCTTTAACCAGGTCAGGTATCTCAGATCCTTACCAAGCCTGACCTTGAATGTCTCCAGGGCCACCACTTCTCTGGGCAACCTGTTTCAGCGTTCAACCACCCTCATATTAAATAATTTCTTCCTTATGTCTAACCTAATCTACCCTTCTCTGGCTTAATCCCATCACCCCTTTTCTTGTCACTACAAACCCTTGAGAACAGATCTCCCCCTCCCTTCTTATAGGCCCCTTTCAGGTATTGGAAGGTCACTATAAGGTGCCCCTGGAGCCTTCTCTTCTCCAGGCTGAACAACATCTTCATCAATGACATAGATCAAGGGCACCCACAGCAATTTTGTCGATGACACCAAGTTGACTGGCACAGTTGACACATCTGGAGGGTGGGATGACGTCCAGAGAGACCTGAACAAGCTCAAGAAGTGGGCCCATGTAAACTTCATGAGGTTAAACACTGCCAGGTTGCAAGGTCTTGCACCTGCATCAGGGCGATACCCAGTATTAATACAGACTGAGGGATGAAGGGATTTAAAGCAGCCCTGCGGAGAAGGACTTGGGGATACTAGTGGATGAAAAGCTGGACATGAGCTAGTAATGTGAACTCACAGCCCAGAGAGCCAACTGTATCCTGGACTGCATCAAAAGAAGTGTGGCCAGGAGGTCAAGGCAGGTGACTCTCCCCCTCTATTCTGCTCTCACAGAGGGGAGACCCTGTTTGGCGTATTGTGTCCAGCTCTGGAGCTCTTGGCATAAGAAGGACATGGACCTATTGGAGCAGGTCCAGAGGACAGCCACAAAAACGATCAGAGAGATGGAACACCTCTGCCGTGAGGACAGGATGAGAGGGTTGAGGTTGTTTAGCCTGGAGAAGAGAAGGTTCCAGGGAGATCTTATTGTGGCCTTTCAGTACTTAAAGGGGGCCTGTAAGAAAAATGGGGACAGTCTTTTTAGCAGGGCCTGTTGTGACAGGACAAGGGGTGACAATTTTAAACTAAAAGTGAGTAGATTCAGACTGGATATAAGAAAGAAATTTTTTACAGTGAGGGTGGCGAACAACTGGAAGAAGGTTGTTCAGAGAGGTAGTAGAATCCCCATCTCTAGAAATATTCAAGGTCAAGTTGTATGGGGCTTTGAGCAACCTGGCCTAGTTGAAGATGTCCCTGCTCACTGCAGGGCAGTTAGACTACGTGTCTTACACGTCCCTTCTAAGCCAGACAATTCTATGCTTCTATAATTTGGAATTTCCTCTATTTAAATGAGTATTTTTTTGCATCCTGTCAAGTGATGTTGTCCAGTCCTAGTTCTGCAAATGTAGTAATGCCATTAATATTTCTGCTTTCTACATGATTTATCTTGGTTCCAACAGGTTTGTTTTTCTTATCCAGTGCTTACCTTATCCAGCCCTTCATCCCTCTTCTTTCTGCTTCCATTCACCTTCCAAATGTCAATCTGCTCCTATCACTTTGAAATATTTATGTCTTACGGTGTTAATAAACCTCACATCTAATTTCTGAAGTTTCTTTTTTCTTTTGTCAATGGTCCTACCATCTTTAGGTTAGTACCTCAGTATTAACTGAGCAAAATATTTATTTTAGCACCATTTTTCAAGTGTGGACATCTCTTATCTTGCATCACACATAAAATCAATTTTAATCAGAAAACTCAAAAAATACTTCAATGCAGAGTATTAAAACACAAAATCCATAAACATTTATTTTC
Organism: Coracias cyanogaster; assembly: GCA_033124195.1. Lineage (NCBI taxonomy): Eukaryota > Metazoa > Chordata > Aves > Coraciiformes > Coraciidae > Coracias > Coracias cyanogaster. The sequence goes on from JAVSBS010014011.1 coordinate 34,185, forward strand.
ATATGGACACCTACATTTTCTTTATAATTGGTATAATTTGCTATCTCCTGTGGGACTTTGTGGTCAACTTTAAAATTCAGGGACTCTTTTTTAGGAGCTTTTAAGCACAAAAGTATGCTAAGTATACAATATTTTTTGTGGAAGTTCAGCACTTCATTGCTTGTAGTCCCTTGGCATGGCGGTTGCTCTACTCACACATTTCTATTTAACAAAGCTGAAATAAAATGCTGTTTTTCTTAACTTCCGTAAGGTGGTGAAATGACATGATTTCTTTTCAAAATAACCTTTTGCAAGGCAGTATGAGAATTTTCTTTATCAAGCAGGTAGTATTTAAATGTATTTCAGAGTTTTAAAGGATGATCTGAAAAGCATTCATACTTGCTGAGAAAACTGTTATGTCTGTTTTGCAGATTGTAAATTCATTGAGAAACAGTTGTATAGTTGTGCCTGTTGATCCAAATCAGTTCTGGAATTTTGCTTTGTCTGTGATTCAAGAACTAACCTCATACTGGTCAAACTCTACTTGACCGTAAAGGATGCCATACAAATATGGCTACAACAAAATAAAGATCTAAGGGGCGGGATTACCAGGTAGTCTGCGCCAAAATTGTGATTCTACTGAGTGGCATATTTTGGAGTTTGCAGGAATGTTGAATGTGGCTGTTCCTTGAGATTTGCAGTTAATGTGTTCCAGCTGAGAACAAACTATGTTTCTGTTGGGTTTTCTCCAGTGCAACTTCAATTAGGTCTCTAAAAACACAGTCAGTTACCATGGCAGAGCTAGGAGCTCAGATATGGAAGATCCCTATATTGTTGAGGCCTTATTAACCAATTTTCATGCAAAATAATGAAACAAGTTAATTAATCCATCATTGAAAATGTTTGACCTAACTTGTCTGACTTTGCTCTGTGAGAGTATAGGATCATTTAAAGAGTCAGATACACCTGGAAAGTTGTTTTTAATGTTGTGAGCTGTCTCTCCACTGCCGATTTTCAGTTCTCAGTACTAAATATCTGTGCCATTAATGTCCTTCCAAGAGGCATCATACCAAAAGGTATTATTTATCCGTTGGCCCTTGGCTCTAAAAGCCATAATCAAAAGCTACGATTGTAAGGGCAAGAAAGCTTGACTGTGTAAAATGAAGGCAAAGTAAGGCTCAAACTCAAAAAGCCATTTTGGCATATGCAGAAGAGCATGCACTCAAGCATCCCACTCTGATTAGCTTTGCATACCAAGCACAACTTTTGGTGTTGCACCTTGGGTAAAGTACAGTCTGGAGGACGGAGGGAAAGTTTTTTCCTTGCCTCAAAGTACCTGAGCATTGGGAGGATAGAGACAGGCAGAGAGTTTGCCCGGGACATTCAACATTCACAAGAAGTAGAGACAGACCCAGAGTGACAGGTAAATCAGATGAAGCTCTACAGTGAAGGTGTTGGAAGTCTATTGAGGCAAATGCCATCACTAGCGGTAATAATTAACAATGGAAGCAATTAGCAACTGCTTAACAAAAATGTCAGACTGTGAAGCCTGTCATTTAAGCAGGTGTAGATATTTTGGGTTTCATAGAGGAACTGCACTTACACTATAACTAGGGTCAGCCTAAATTATTGTAAAAGCCTCTTCTATATTTGAAGCACATGGGTTAATGTAGTCTCCCTTGAAGTAAATTCTACTCTACCTTATCTAGGGCTGAAATTTCATCCTGGAATTCTATAATTTGCTGTTTCTGCACTTGATCGCTACTGCTTTGTATGGCTTTATCCAGAATGTTACGCTAAACGCTATGTGAGGAAAACCAGTTTCTTCACAGGTGCTCACAGAATTTGATCCTGATGGAAATCTTTAGATTTCACAGCAGTTCCAATAATCTATCAATAATAGAAATTATTCTGCCCTTTGTACTGCTATCTTAATATGCTAATGTCTCTTGAGCCACTGCTTTGTTCCACTGAAATGTCACTTTTTAATTTCACCACCAAATTTTCTTTTTTATCAAAAGGCTAATTTTCTCTGGCAGATGTCTTGAAATTTACATTCAAGTTCTCTTCAAATTCCTTCAGATACCATAAGACCAATTCTTTAATGAGCATACAGACCTTTTCAGGGTATATGACTTGGAAATTCTTAAAACATCATCATAAAATTGAGTTACATAGCCAATAAGGTTTCTGTAAAAACAAAACACATTATACTCCTGGTCTGGATTGAATTTGACACTAATTGCAGACACTATTGCTTCTGGCCCATTGCCTCAGGGTGCCATTGTTTTAAAAGTGATCTCAAAAGACAAAACTGTCTTCAGACTAGGGAAACCGGGATTTGAATTCCTGGTAGAAGAGTGACTATCCTTTGGGTTTCTTATTCTAAAGAGGAACAGAAGATGTCTCTAAGTAATCCTAAAAGCAGACCACAGTTATTAATGTCTCACCAATCTCAAAAGAAATTGAAAAAATTAGTCACAAAAATGTCAGAAAATTTTGGAGTTATCACAAAAGTAAAACTGTCAATGATAGATTTGTTATAGAAACCTGAAACTAGATTTTAGCATAAAACTGACAGTTTCATATTAAAAAAAACCCCACCTCCATCATCTTTTCAAACTTTATAATAATCCTTTTGACTTATATTGAGCTTTCCAATTGAGGCTTTCCAATTTCTTCACAGATATCACTCGTTATTTATATGACTATGTACATCCCTATATGTAGGTACACGCCTATATATAGACATATATAAGTACAGTTATATGAATATGTTTCAAAACTCACACACACAGAGTTTCCAAACACTCTGGGTCTACAAGCCACTGTTAACCCTCAGAATTATCAGGCACCATTGACATCTATATTTTATACTTTTAATCAAGCACATCACAAATATTACTGCTTAATATAGAATCATGGACAAACTGTAGACTGCTAACCCTTGCCCTCAAAAATAAGAGAGCCCTACAGTCTTGGTTTGACAGCATTGCAATATTAGTGAGTCGGAATGAAGAACTGATTTTCAATTAAAGGATAATTCAGAAAGTTCGTATCGTTTAGCAGTCTGACGGGTGGACTAAATTTAGCGGATAAGTGCTCTATTCTGTGCAAAACAACAGAGTTGGGACAAGTAACTTCCCTGTCTTTTCTTTGATCACATTTTTTATTCCTTTTGCAAAGTGTTTTGAAATCTCCTATACACTGAATAAGCATTATTTGGAAATAAATTGGGACACAGATTTTTTTAAAAAAAACATAGACACACTGTATTGCATAATGGAGAAGAAAACTATGCCTCTTTTTTTTTTCCTCTCCAAGTCTTCCTTTTTAAACATCTCTGTTGTTTCCCCTCAAAAGCCAATAAAAAGGAGTCTTAATTTGCCAGATCAAGTGTTATAAAGTGCAAATGCTTAAAATTAAGTAGATTAAGTATGTTAAGTGGTTAGAGAGATGCTAGGACAAAGGTTGGACTTGATGACCCTGGAGGTCCTTTCCAACCATAATGATTCTGTGATTCTGTGATTCTAACAAGGCTGTAAGCACCAACATTCAAAACAAATTGCTGAACTTCCCCTTGTAAAGTTGACTGTGGTTGAAAGAGAATTCTTGAGAATTAGTGTATTGGGTTTGTGTGTTAAGGTTTTGGTAGCAAGAGGGCTACAAGAGCGGCTCCTGTGAGAAGCTTCCCATGTCTAATAGAGGGAATGCCAGCAGGCTCCAAGACAGACCCACTGCTGGCCAAGGCTGAGCCAGTCAGTGACAGTGGTAGCACCTCTGGGATAACATTTAAGAAGGAGGAAAAGGCTGCTTCAGAAACAGCAGCAGAGAAAGGAGTGAGAATATGTGAGAGAAACAACTCTGCAGGCACTAAGGTCAGTGAAGAAGGAGGGGAGGAGGTGCTCCAAGCACTGAAGCAGAGATTCCCCTGCAGCCCATGGTAGAGACCATGGTGAGACAGTTTGACCTCCTGAAGCCCATGGAGGTTAACAGCGGAGCAGATATCCACCCTGTAGTTTGTGGAGGACCCTACACCAGAGCAAGTGGATGCCAGAAGGAGGCTATGACTTTGTGGCAAGCCAGTGCTGGAGCAGGCTCCTGGCAGGCCCTGTGGGCCAGCAGTGAGAGAGGTGCCTATGCTGGAGCAGGTTTGCTGGCAGGATTTGTGACCTCATGGGGGACCCACACTGGGGCACTCTGTTCCTGAAAGATTACGTCCATGGAAGGGATGTGTGCTGGAGCAGTTCATGAAGAACTGTAGCCTGTGGGAAGGACTCACATTGGAGAAGTTCATGAAGGACTGTCTCCTGTGGGAGGGACTGCACACTGGAGCAGGGGAAGAGTGTGAGGAGTTCTCCCACTGAGGAGGAAGGAGCATCAAGGACTACATATGATGAACTGGCTGAAACCCCCATTCCCTGTCCCCTCTGCACTGCTAGGGAGAGGAGGTAGAAAAAATGGAGTCTCAAATTGAGCCTAGGAAGAAGGGAAGGTTAGGGGAAGCTGTTTTTAAGATTTGATTTTGTTTTTCATTATCCTACTCTGATTTTCTCAGTAATAAATTAATCTAATTTCCCCAAGTCAAGTCTTTTTTTGCCCATGATGGTAATTGCTGAGTGATCTTCCTGTCCTTACCTCAACTCAGGAGCCCTTTTTTACATTCTTTCTCCCCTGTCCACCTTTGAAGGGGAGCAATAGAGTGGCTTTGTTGGCACTTGGCATCCAGTCAATGTCAATCCACCACAACTACAAATGCACTAACAACTTGGGAGGCTAAGGTTCATTGAAATCTGAAATCTTTAAAAAAACACATATCTTCAATTAAAATTTGGACTGATAAAGTAATTCTGAAATAGTATTTTTTCAAACATTATTTCTTTGAAAAGCAGTTGTTGCATTTGTCATTGGCATTTGCATCTTTCTCACAGGCAAGAAGTATTTTAAAGATGAGATTAAATTCTTAAAAGTTTATTCAAACACATTTTTACAATTTATTTCAAGTTCTTTCAACTGAAAACAATGTACAGAAACGCTTGAAGCACCTCAATATGAGTACGTTGTTATTTATGCAGTAATTGTTAGTCATTGTGAAATTTGTTGTCATTCACTCTTTCAGCAAATTACAGATACTAATTTTCAAAAATGAAAGGGGCAATAAATGGACAATAAGTATAATGCCGAACCGAATGGCCATATTGCTATTAGACAAAACTGTAGTTCTAATTTTGCTATCTCTGAGATTATATTTATTTATAAGTAATCCTAAAAAAAAAGGATTTCAAACAGTGAATAGTAATGTTAAATTACACAAGCAGCAACCATAGTAACTTTGATATAATAATAATTGTTCATCAATAAAAACTAAAGGAAGAAAGTTCAAAGGTGTGAAAGGCAATATGACTGGCAGTCACTGAGATCTGGACACCTATTTTCATGCTTTTCTTGAGAAATTCTCATCTAAACAAAAGTACACAAAAGGAAGGATAAAAGCACAAAATAAAGGCTAGTTAACACAAAACAGCTCTACTAGGGGAGAGCAACGGTCCATCTTGACTGCTTTCTGACAGTGACTGCTAATAGAAGCTTGGAATCCACTGTAGGAGAGCAAGTATAGTTTCACTTACTTTTTCACACTTTCCAAGCATAAATCACTTAGGGATGCTAAAGACTGGGTGCACAGCTCTCCCTTTAAGCACCTTTTATGCAGCCTACATCCAAATGGGTCTGATTTATCCTTTGATATTTTGGACACGCAATAGCCAATAACTTATAACTGTAAGTTCCAGAGCACAGAAATGCTCTCAGTGAAAAGGTAGTCTCTTCTGCTTATTCTACAAGCTTTGGTTAGTTTTTTTATCACCTACGCCTAGTCCTTGTTATGAGTACTGGTCAATGATCATTTCATGAGTTGTATGGAACAGGTGAACAGCAATTTACAGACTTTCACCATATCCCTCCTTTGGAATCTCTTTTTGAAGATGTGGAGTCTTAATCTAATTTAGCTTAGGCTGTAACTGGGGAAGTGTGCCATCACACTGTGAAATGCATGGGAACAACACCAGTATGTTCTATGAAAGGTTACATATCTTGCCCAGTTACGTACTACTTGTCTTTCCTGTTGGGATCCTAAAGCAATGCTCAATGAACAAATACATCATCTTCCACACTTGTTTAAAAAAACCTTTGAGAGTCATTTTGATATAAAAGGAATTGCTGTTTTGTGCCTCTTGTCTCTTGTGACCTCATTTTCTTTGTACCTTTGGCAATATTATGAAAATTGTAATAATAATAAATCTGTTCTCCTTAAAAAGCCCCCACATTGCATTTTCATCTTGAACTCAGTATTTGACTGCTTCCAGTTGACACCTCAGAGTTCTCTTTTCTAAAGTATAACCTTTTGTATTGCTTTTCCTTCCACCTTGCCAAGTCCTTAATACCTGGAATGTTAAGATTTTAATGTAATCTAATTTGAATTCAGAGCTCAGATATTTTAACTGCATCTATTTTTTGAATCTTGCAGCTCCATTGACACAGTAAGAAACAGTGCTTTCTGTAAACTGCTTGTGCTACGAGAAAAATCAGGGTCCATGTTCTCTTATTTTTCTTCTATAATGTTTCATTACTGTTGCGGCCCATCACCATTCTCACCAAGTTCGGCTGAACAAATTCATTAACGCTTACATCTTGACTTCCTTCCAAAACTGTAAAAATTAAAGTAAAAGGAAGCACATGAGTTGGAGCTCGGGTGATTTTTGTCTGGAATTCTCATCTGCTGGTGTAGTCCTCAGGGATCCTGCATTTTCCACCGACAAACAGTAATTGGAGAAAATTATTATTTTCTTTTTTTCTTTTTTCTGTTTTTGTTTTTGGTTTTTTGAGAAAGGCTGAAATGGGTAACTTCTTCCCAAGTATACATTTACAGCTAGTCTGCTGCTGAACTCCTATACCTGTTTTTGTGGGGAGTTACACATTTGAATTATAAATTAATCTGTTTGTGCAGAGGTTGCTGGCCAGACAAATTTGAATTTGATCCTTCAGAGGAACAATATTAAAAGTTTAGGTGAAGACACATTATCGCTGATTTTCACTCAGCTTTGCTGAGACATATATCAGTAATTAACATCCATTCATCAATTCTGGCCCTATCACAGGAGTACAGAAACAAACAAACAAACAAAAATCTCTAATATATGATTTTTTTTTGTCTACACCTCTTTCTTTTTGCCATACTTATGGTTTGCCATAAAAGTAGGTTTTTAAATAACTTGTCAAATATTTCAAAGCTGGGTGGGTAAAAGGCCTTAAAAAATTTCAAAACCTCACAGCTTGCATGCAAAAAACCACATTTAATCACGACAGTGAAACAAAAAGAGATTTTAAACAGCATTTATAATGTTAGAGAAATACACATAAATATAAACTAAGAATGTGGTTTTGCATATTATGGTGTTAAATTTGCCATCTTTTAGGTAGTGCCCCTCTGGAATTTCAACAGAAAGTATGACTTTATTGTAACTTTCCAAGAATTTGATTCCTCCAGATGTCATAAGGGACTTCATAAAGGCTGGCTTACATCTTCCCTGGGGAAGTAGAAAGGAGCTATGGCATACTTTGCCGAGGTTTGAGAAAAAACCCCAGTGTCTGAGGGACTTGTGTCGTGGTCTGGGCGCCAGCGTCCGTGCCGCCTCCCAAAAGGGAAGAGGATCGAGGGCAAGGCGAGACACTGCCCCAACAAGCTCGTAGGCAAC
>JAVSBS010014011.1:42014-53978 GCA_033124195.1 Coracias cyanogaster
AGGTTTTGTTTATCTTTCAGCTTTTATAGCCCTCTGAGTCTGATAACACGGCTTCCGTCTTCTGATTTAGTGTTTTCCGAAAGAGTCCCTGATGATTCATGGGAGTCATAGTTCAAGCTGACTTAAAGAGACATTTCAAAAATGGTGGGTCCGTTTGCCACAACTTGGATGTAAACTGAAGAGAGAAAACACTCATTCCTAGATGGTTCTATTTAAATGCATAGAAAAGTCAAATTTAATATGGATTTTTCTATTCCTATACTAATTACTGATAAATTCAATATAGATGTAAGAATATATGAGCTTTATGTAGAAGAGCTGATTCAAAGTTGCAGGTGGAAAATACCTTCTCATTCTTCGCTAAGTTTATTTCTTAACTGGAAGGAAGGGACAAAAAAAGTCTTTCTAATTGTCATAAATATTGTATCTAAGAGCCAGATAAATTACCAAAAAGCTCAGAGAAACTGAAGCATTTTCTTTCCATTTCAGTTTTCAAACTTTAAATTGTACCATAGCGGTAGATTTAGTTCTAGACATGATATGTTGCTTTAAAATAGAAAATACTTTTTTTTTTTAATGACATTTAAACCAATGTTTAACTGAAAAAAATCTGACTTACCTGATCTAATAAGAAAATCTAAAAACATTGTCACAGATAAAGTGAATCTGTGGTTTTAATATTTATGAAGTGAGGGGTCTTTAAGGGAAGTGTCTCCATTGAAGGCTATTTTTTAAGTAAGGGATCAGGAAAAAGCTGGAAAGCAGTAACCAGGATCAAGAGAAAAGATCTAGAATAGTAGTTCATGGTGGATGTGAAAAATAAATGTTGGCAGCTGGACTACCATGCAACTTCAAACCGCAGGCTCCTATGGATAGGGGTTTTAGGGGTGTCACAGCACCAGGGCATGATTAATATGCTTTGATTTGAATATAACTACCTAAAATGATAAAAATAATTTTCCTCCTGATGAGGAGGAATGTAAGTATTGTGGCTGCCTGGAAAAGTTTGGTTTGCTGGCAGCCAACAGCCTTGTGGATCCTTAACTTGGTCAGCTTTAATAAGTAAGTTTTCGTCTTTCTGCATATCTTTATAAAACTAAATATATGTTTATGTTAATACACCGCTACTTTATTAACCTTGTGTAGTGGGTCTGGCTGAGCTGGTTTTCCCCATAGCAGCCCTCATGGTGCAGAGTTTTGTGCTGGGAGATAGAAGGGTGTTGATAACACACCCGTGTTGTGACTATTGCTGAGCAGGGCTTGTACAGCACCAAGGCTCTTCCCAACATTCACCCCACAAAGTGGGATGGGGTGGGCAAGATCCTCGGAGGGGACACAACCAGGACAGCTGACCTGAACTGACCAAAGGGATATTCCATACTATATCATGTCAGCTCAGCTATAAAGCTAGGGAAAAGGAGGAGAAGGGAGGCCGTTCTGTTGTCCTCCAGGGCAACAGCTATGCGTCTTGGAGCCCTGCTTCGCAGGGAGTGGTCAGACATCGCCTACTGATGGGAAGTAGAGAATAAATCTTTGTTTTCCTTTGCTTCTGCATGCAGATTTTCTTGGCTTTGCTTCTGTTATTATTAAACTGCTTTTGTTTCCCACCCTATTTTCCTCCCCTTTTTTCGCTCTGCTGAGGAGGGAGAGGGGAAAAGGGGGGACTGATAGAGCGGCTTAGTGGAAACCTGGCGCTCATCCAAAGTTAACCCACCACACCTGGGCACCAGAACACAAATTGTGATCAAATACAGCCTTCACAGAAACAATGCATTGCAAATATCAATTCAGTAAGAGAAAAAATATTAATTTTTAATGATTATTAAATTGATGTTAGCTAATCACACAGAATCACAAAATGGTAGGGGTTGGAAGAGACCTCTAGAGATCATGTAGTCCAACTTCCCTGGCAAAGCAGGTTCATCTAGGTCAGGTCACACAGGAATATGTCAGACAGGTTTTGAAAGTCTCAAGAGAAGGAGACTGTACAACTTCTCTGGGCACTTCCAGTGCTCTGTCACCCTCACGGTGAAGAAGTTTCTCCTCATGCTGAGGTGGAACTTCCTGGGTTCCAGTTTGTGCCTATTTCCCCTCATCCTATCACTGGGCACCACTGTAAAGAGACTGATTGCTCCATCTTCCTGACACCCACCCTTCAGATATTTATAAACTAGAGACAATACTAGCGAGAATACAAGAAATTACAAACAAGCATGGGCACAAGAGGCAAACATTACTCACTGAGAGGAAAAAGGAAAGGCCAAAGCCCAGCTGGAGTTAAAACTGCTTAGTGACACAAAGAGTAACAAGAAGAGATTCTGTCTGTTTGCTCACAGGGAAAGGTTCAGAGCAGAAAGTTCAGAGAAAATGTGGAACTGTTGACAAAAGGAAGAAGACAGTCCAGTGATGAATGACATGGATAAAGCTGAACTACTTGATGCCTTCCCTACCTCCCTACCTCAGTCCCTACAGGAAAAGCCTGAGACCAGATCACTGCACAAGCCAGTCAAGCTTGGGAAGAAGAAGAGCAGTCAAGAGTGGAAATGTTGAAGGCTAGAGACTACTTGACGGATCCTAATGTATTCAAATCCCTGGGTCTGGATGAGATTCACCTGAAAGTGTTGAAGCACACAGCTGAGGTGATTGTGAGGCTGCTACTTATCTGTAGCTGAAAATTGAGTCAATCTAGAAAAGTCACTTACAAATGAAAAAAGGAAAATACTATGCCCAGCTTTATAAATGGCAGAAAGAACCCTCCGGGAGTTGCAGGCTAGACAGATTCACCTCAGTCCCTGGAAACAGATTTCAAGAGGATTTTTCTGAACATTTGTGCTAGTTTTTGCTGGGATAGAGTTAATTTTCTTCATAGTAGCTGGTATGGGGCTATGTTTTGTATTTTTGACCAAAACAGTCACAAATCTTAGTACAAGGATTTTTTTGTTATTGCTGAGCAGTGCTTCACACAGCATCAAGGCCTTTTCTGTGGGAAAATTGACTTTCTGTGCAAGTTGACTGGGAGTGCACAAGAGGTTGGGAGGGAATACAGCTGGGACAGCTGACCTCAACTGACCAAATTGATACTCCATACCGTATGATGTCATACTCAGCAATAAAACTAGGGAGGAGGTTGGCAGGGAGATCGTTGCTTGGGGAATGGCTGGGCATCAGTCGATTGGTGGCGAGCAATTGTTTTTATTTGCATCACTTGTCTTTCTTGGGTTTTATTTTCTCTCTCTTCATTACTCTTTTTTCCTTTCCATTACAAATTATTATTATTATTGTTGTTGTTATTATTAAACTGTTTTTATCTCAACCCATGAGTTTTCTCACTTTTACACTTCCAATTCTCTCCCCCATCCTACTGGGGGGAAGGTGGGGAGTGAGCAAATGGCTAAGTGGTGCTTAGTTGCCAGCTGGGGTTAAACCATGACAACATTGAGGGACAAGTACGTAACAAAGGTTTACCAAAGACTGATCACTCTTAGTAACACAGTTGCCTTTAGTGATGAAGTGACTAGAAATATGGATGAAGTGACAGTAGTGGATGTAATATACCTTAAATTTATTCAGGCTTTATCAGTCTCTCTAGCCTGTAAGCTGAAGAAGGATATGTTGGGTGAATGCACTCCTAAGTAGGCTTAAATATTGGCTGGACTTCTGCACTCAAAGCACAGTATTCAGTGATGTCCGATGGAAGCTGGTAATGAGCAAAAAACCCAGTGACGTGATAATGGCTCCATTATTTTTTAGTATCTTTGCCAGCCTCAATGATCAGACAAGAATTCTCAGTAAATTTGTAGAAGATATTAAATCAAAGTACAGGGTTGACACAATAAATACTAGAGCTTCAATTCAGATAGATCTTAAGATGCTGGGGGTCTGGGCCAAAAAAAAGCCCATGAAACTTACCCATGAGAAGTTCAAAGTTATCTTTCCAGAGTGGAATTACTCAATACAGCTGTGAGCTGACTGTGCCTTGGGTGTATAGCAGACATCCATCTTAATCTGAGGCCCTAGTGTGCTCTCATTATGAGTATAAGGCAAACTGCATACTGGGCTGAATCAGAAGCATTTTCACTAATAGATCAAGAAACTTAGTATTCACTTCTACTGTGTGATGGCATACCTAAACTATTGTATCCAGCGTTTGGGCCCCCTGTTCAAGGATGACATGGAGAAACTGGAGAAGAACTGGCAGAAGACAATCAAGATGACCTGCAGTGTACAACATATAGTTTGTGAGTAGAAGCTGAAGTACCTGGACTTGGTGAAAGGCAACAGCCACAACCTGCAGCTTGAGAGGCTCAAGCAAGGCATTATGAGTAAGTTTTTTAGCACTGGAATGCTGGAAAATTGTAGTTAAGCACTAAGATTACACAGAGGTGTGGAATCTCCACTTATGAAGGTTTTCAAGAACTGATAAACCAAGTCTGATGTACTTTTGGCAATATTCCTGCTTTGAGGAGAAGGTTGGATCAAACAATCCAAAGATCCTTCCAATGGTTGCCTCGTTATGATGTTAATTTCCTTCATCTTAATGCACTGGCTTTTTATACTGCTTCCATGTTCTTAAGCATAAAGAAAATCTATGCAGGAAGTGTTGTTGGTTAAGATGCTGCCAACATAAGAATCTATGATAAGAAACAGGGAAAACTGATGCAGAAGTCAGAGCTGATTTGTTATTTATCTAAGTAAGGTGGTGTCTACTAATGATAGTAAGAATCAGACAGAAGAATCTGGGTAAGAAACTAGTTTTTTGTGTCTTCACTTCTTTCAGTTTGGGGATTGGGATCACCTTGGTACAGTTATCTCCTAACTTTAAGAAAGATCTCTGTAAGTAGAAGCTGTCAAATAGTAGACTGCAGAGAAGGGTTCTGTCTTAACAGCTACTACAAGAACACTTTGAGTTATAAATATCCATAAGCTTTAATGGAGAAGAGAACTGTGCCTGTCAGCAGAAAAAAATACTATCAACCTGTGATGCCCTACACAAATAATGTCAAACTTGGGGCACGATGCAGATTAAGGTGCACTTTAAGCCATCTACTAAATGGCGTATTAGCTGGAAACTGGATCTTGCCATCAATGAAACATAATTTAATATATCTGAAGGCCAGTTATTGGTTCACCTACTTCAACTGCAGTTGCAGTGAAGGCAAAAAAAGTCTTTTTGACTGCAAGAAAGTACTCTCTTTTCTATTACTGAGCTCAACAGTGAGTTTTGTTCCTGATTGTGTTCCATGGCAGTATCTTGAAAGGAAAATATTTTTAGCTTTGAATACAAGAATAGTCCCTTCTCTATTTATACGTATATGTGCATGTGTGAGTATAATATCACTGTATCTTAATGGAGAATGAGCAATAATTTCATAACTTATGTTGGAGTATAAAACATATTTAGTTTGACATGAGCAGCTGATGGGAAATATTCATCTGGGCTTGTCTACTTGGGTAGCCTAGGTTTACTATATTACTCTCTATTCTGATCTAACTTCTTCTATTAATTTGTCATTTGACCTTTAACAAGACACAGAATCTTGCTTCACGTTACCAGTATTTTATGTTAGGTTTACCTTACCTTAGTGCTGTAAAAATTAGGCTAACATTGCCTGCTTACATTTTATAACATCCGAAGAACTTTAGAAACAAAAAATGCTAAGTATTTTAAGTGAGCAGTAAAGAAAAAAGGGAGTCTGAAGAAAATCTTTGAAAATTCATTCTAAGATTTTGAAAGGTTTCCATGACTGCTTATGTTAGAGAAGTTTCTTTGATTGCAAGCACTTTCACTGTTGGCTTGTATGTTCACCTTTGACTCACACATCCAATGACTTCCCAAAATTTGAGGCCTAAAAACAGGAATGAAAGAAGACATTGAAGGGCACATGACTTTGAGGAGACAAGGACAGAGTTGAAAAACCGCAGAGAAAATTGCCGATAATGAGAGTGGAGTTATGCAGAGTTTGGAAGTCAGGAATGAGGATAATGAAGATAATGAGAGGTTAATGAATAGATCATAATAGAGGCTGTCCATAATGTGGATGATTACTAGACCAGCAGTTTGGATGAAACTAATGAAGGAAAAGTAAGAAAGGCCAGGGATGAAGCACGCAACTGAAGCAACTGAAGATCACATTTAGACAGTTTTTTGCATTGATACCAAAAAAACCCAGCTAATTTTAAAAGAGATAAATTAAAGGAATAAAAGGAATTAGAGACAATTTTACCAAGAAAAGGATGCAGGGAGAGAGAAAAAAAGAAAACATCTGTATTGTGTAAGCTTATGAAAATCAAATAAAAAAGGAATAGAGAGTTTGGGAAAACTGGTATTCAGATTATAGCTTGAGTAACCATGTGGAAGGTCACTAGGCTGTTATTGTCTAACCAACTATGTACCTCCTGTTGATTCCATTCTGAAAGAAGTTCATGCTTACACAATTAAATCTGGTTCATTTCATGGAGAATACTCACAGAAATGTTGCAGATGGTATTCCAGCCCTATGCCTACAGATTAGCTTCCCAGTTGTCCCACCAAACTCTTACTTTAATTATATTATATTATATATATAGATAATAGATACACATTAAACATCCTATATTTAATACATAAGAGCTAATAATATAGATAATCTATTAAATTACACACATATATATACACAAAATTATCCTTCATTATTCTCAGAGTTACCTGATTATTCCATTGGGAGTGAAAGCTCTCCTATTCCATTGGATCAATCTACATACAACTAAGGGAAAAGCACAGACTATATACATATTAAACATATACATATACCTATATTTTCATTTTTATATGTAATTTAATATGTTCTATATTATAAATATAATAATTATAAATAAATGTTATTATATATACATTAAATTATACACACAGAAAAATCAATCGATTGCTTTTCGAAGTGTATGAACACATCTTAATCTTACAGAATTTGGAAGTCAGTGTTAGTTAGGCTGAATCGATATAATATACTTAAATTAAATATAGAATCTCCCTTTAGTCCTGTGATTTTAACTGATGTGTCTTTGGCTTGAAGACCTTAGGTGAAGCTTATCAGATCCATTAAGGCCTAGTAGTTCTAGTAAGGAAAGTGGTACTTGAATACTTTCATAAGAATCCTTTTAAGGAACACGAGCTCTGTAACTGGAATCACAGCTCTTGGCACTCCATATGAAAGCAATTCCCTTCAACGCTCCCAAGGACCAAGAAAAGTCCCAAAGAAATGCATGATTCAGATCATGTGTTTTACTTATTTTGGGAATTGTGAAACTAGTCAAGATAAAGTAACCTAGAGTGGTCTTCAAACCACGGGTAAACTGACTCAGTCCCGAGAGATTATAGCTCTTGAAATGCAAGAATTGAAAAATTAAGAACCAGGAATGTGACATTCAACACAGTACAAGAAATGTCCAAAAAACAGAAACCAAATAGACAATCAGAAGATCTACTTGCAGGCAGAAATTAAGGGCAGCAGGAAGGTAAAATTCTGCTTTCTTTTATATCATTATTCTTTAATTTCCATAAATACACTTGAAGTTCTCTTTCTCTTTCTGTTTCACCTGGTGAGAAATGTTGGGTTGATCCCCCCAGTTTCAAGAGAGACCAGGTGAGAGCTAATCTGCTGAAAAGAAGTTTATTTAACAAAACATACATGAAATCTTGGCAACTAGTACTGTAATTATTCAAGTGATTACCCCATCAATCAGCAGATCTGTTGTTCATTTGGCCTCCCTGTCATTAGAGGATCAGGGGTTGTGGTATTCCTTTATTGTAGTCTCCTTTTTACTGCAATTTAAGAAAATTCAGAGATTTTGTCATGTATTTATTCATAACCCCTTATAAAGCTAGAGGCATGCACTGATTTCTTTAGCTACCTAATAGATAAACTTATTTGCTAATTTTGATAGATAAATATATATTTAGGGATAATCTATAGAAATCAAACCATTAAACTAAAAAAAATTTTAAAAATAAAATATTGTTAATCTATTGCTTCTCTAACACACAAATAGTCAAAAGTAACATTTATACCACTTTTTTATTTTAAAGATTTATATTTATTTGGACACCTTTTAACCTCAGATTTTATGCAACTAAGAACAAAAATTATGCTATTAAAACTAACAGTTTGAGCCTACATTTCCACTGGAAAGATTATCTGTAAATTGAAATATTTCTTAAATATACGGAATTATGTAATTCCTGAATTAATACCACATAGATGGAGAAAAAGTATATCAGAAAGTTTTTCCAGCATATCAGGATGAAAATGTATAAAATGAAGCTTTTGAAATCTTTGTGCAACAGACAAAGTGTGGCAGTTGAAATGTTGTGTTCTGTAGGGTATATGGTACTTCAAACAACTTGGTTTTAATAGGAAAGGATGAGCACACTCAGGTGCCTCAGGTACCTGAGTTACTGTATTTGCTTTATGTGGCAAGATTTTCATAGCAGGAGGGCTACAGGGGTGGTTTCTGTGAGAAGCTTCCCATGTCTAATAGAGGGAATACCAGCAGGCTCCAAGACAGACCCACTGCTGGCCAAGGCTGAGCCAGTCACTGACGGTGGTAGCACCTCTGGGGTAACATCTAAGAAGGAGGAAAAAGTTGCTGCAGAAACAGCAGCAGAGAAAGGAGTGAGAATATGTGAGAGAAACAACTCTGCAGGCACTAAGGTCGATGAAGAAGGAGGGGAGGAGGTGCTCCAAGCACTGAAGCAGAGATTCCCCTGCAGCCCATGGTAGAGACCATGGTTGAGACCATGGTGAGACAGATTGACCTCCTGAAGCCCATGGAGGTTAACAATGGAGCAGATATCCACCCTGCAGTGTGTGGATAGCCACACCATAGCAGGTGGATGCCAAAAGGAGGCTGTGACTCTGTTGCAAGCCAGTGCTGGAGCAGGCTCCTGGAGACCCTGTGAACCCCTGGAGTGAGAGGAGCCTATGATGGAGCAGGTTTGCTGGCAGGATTTGTGACCTCATGGGGGACCCACACTGGGACAATCTGTCCCTGAAGGACTGCATCCCATGGAAGGGATGTGTGCTGGAGTAGTTCATGAAGAGCTGTAGCCTGTGGGAAGGACTCACATTGGAGAAGTTCATGGCAGACTTTCTCTCGTGGGAGGCATCCCACACTGGAGCAGGGGAAGATCATGAGGAAGAAGGAGCATGAGAGATAAAATCTAATGAACAGACCACAACCCTCATTCCCTGTCCCCTGTGCTGCTTGGGAGGAGGAAGCAGATAAATCAGGAGTGAAGCTGAGCCTGGTAAGAAGGGAGGGGTGAGGAGAAGGTGTTTTTAGATTTAGTTCTATTGCTCATTATCCTACTTCATTGTTAATTGGCAACAAATTAAATTAACTTCCACAAATCACATCCATTTTGCCCACCACTGTGATGTCCCTGTCCTTATCTCGACCCACAAGTCTTTTGTCATATTTTCTTCTCATCTGCCCAGTTGAGGTGGAGGACTAATAGAGTGGCTTGGTAGGCACCTGGCAGCTAGCCAAGGTCAACCCACCATAGGTACCAAGCATTTACCTATTGTGAGGAAAAAACTGCTATGGCTATTGGATCCACTGCAAGGTACGCCTTGAAATATTTTTCTCTTCAGCATCCCATCCTATACACTGTAAAAGAAGACCACACTGACTCCAGGCTTTTAATGCTCTCCCCTCATCCCATCACATCTGTCATCTTCCTAGGGAAAAAGTAGTTTGTACAAGAGTAGATAATGGCAGAGACCATTAATGGCACCCTCTCTGAGTTTTACGTAAGAACAGAGGAATCATCTTGCTAGATCAGATCATCTGTCCCTGCCCACAGTAGGTGTCTTGGAACTAGATGATCTTTATGGACTTTTTAACCCAAACCATAATGTGATTCTATGATTCTGCGATCTAGGTTCACCATTCAGAGTCTGAGGGCTAGCAACAATCTTACCACAAGATGTGGGAAGCAATCCATGGGAAAAATACTCCATTAAATGTCTCATCCCTACTCCTTATGTCTGTGATTTGCTTAGGGCCTGAAATGTGAATTTTTACCTCCCTTCCAAAAAATCCTGCTGTTGTTAGTAAATATTCTGATATTAGAATAACTTACTCAACTATAACCTTCAGCAGCATTCTGTGACATTGATGGAAATTAAAGCTCTGTTACAGAGTGAGAGACTATTTTGTTTTATTAGTATGACTTTACCACCTTTTTAATTAATCTAATAGTTCTGTTCTAGTGCTAGGAAGCAAAAAGTACAGTCACAAAGGGCTTCACAGATATTGGGCAGAATTCCTGCATTTGGAGATGACAGGCATTAAAAAAACATTACAGGCTTTTCTATGGTTATCTGTTTTCCTATTTAACTTCCAGTAACAAAGAGAAAAGGAGCACAAATTATACTGTACCACAACAGAATGATGAGTGACAAACTTCTGTCAGTAAGATTAACATTGCAGATAGCATATGTAAACATACATTTCAAAACCAATTTTTCCTTATGCATTCTGTCTTGTCACAAATATGCCAAACTTGGATAGACTAACTTTGCAAATAAGATGAACATATTTATTAAAATGAGAGTGATGGAATTATAACATTTATTCTCTGGTTTTAGAACACTTTTTTAGTTTATTTTTTCTGTAGAAAAAGATTAAGCACAGGTAATCAAGGTCTGTCAGTGGATTCCAGTGGTGACTTTGTGCACTGCAAAATAAAAAGCACAAAAGCAGCAGAAAATAAAGGAACATATGGAGTTGTTTGTGGTTTCTTGCAGACTTCAAGCAAAGAACAGATTTTTCAGACTTTTAATGCATGGAAACTTAAAATCACACTGATTTGACTTTTCAGTTGCTCCCAAAAGTAAATAAAAATATTGCTGTGCAGCTGGTGTGGCAAGTCCTTCAGCAAGAAAGGGCTTCATACCACAAGAATCACCCTGGTGCTACTTGTAAGAGATGATATTTTCAGTCTTCTAATATCTTTAATCCTTTGAAATACTGTAGAACTAATTTAAGTACATAATTTCCTTCATGTTTGATTACTGGAGCATACATTTTAGTTTGCATATTGCCTTTGTAGCAGTAAACTTCACTGCAATGAGACAGTCAAACATTTGAGTCCAGAAGACAGTTACTGATGGAAATCCAACTTTTCTTTTAGACTACTTATTAATTACCTGGAAATCAATTACATGCTATAGATGTGGGATCTCACAAGACTGTGTCTGTAGAAATATTTTTAGATAAATCTGTACTTTAGTAGTAGTATAAGTATCTTGGTTAAGCTAATGTTCTAGACTTCCTCAGTGGGTAATGGAAAGACCTAAGAGGGAACAAATTGATCTTTAGAGGTGTCTAAAAAAGGAGTTTGAGAAAGAGGGGAGTACTACCCTGCGGAAATGTTGATTTATGTCTGCTGTTGAAAGAGGGAATCTAGACTAGACTATTGGCCAAACATTTTTTAAAATTTTTTTTTTAAAAGTTTTTTGGTCTGAATCCAACCCTAATTGGTTAACTGAAAAGACTTACTTCCAGAATGCTGAACAGAACCCAGAAATCTTTATGCACTGAATGGTAAACACCTTCTAGGAAAAGTGTATTTTCTACTTTCCAATGATGATTCTTCAATTACAAAATATTTCAGACCTTTTCTCACTTCTGAAACTAGAAAATATCATAGAACCACAGAACGGCTTAGGTTAAAAGGGACCCTAGAGATCATCTAGTCCAACCTCCCTGCCATAGGCAGGGACACCTCTCAACTAGACTAGGTTGCTCAAGGCCTCACCCAACCTGGCCTTGAAAACCTCCAGGGAGGGGGCATCCGCAACCTCTCTGGGCAATCTATTCCAGAGTCTCACCACCCTTGCACTGAAGAACTTCTTCCTAAGATCTAGTCTAAACCTACTCTCCTTCAATTTAAAACCATTTCCCCTTGTCCTGTCACTGGAC
>JAVSBS010014013.1:0-11821 GCA_033124195.1 Coracias cyanogaster
CTCGGCCCCGCCGCGCGTTTCGCCAGCGCCGGCGGGCGGGGACCCGAGGCCGAGGGTCCGCAGCGGCGGGTGGTGGTGGTGAGGCTCACCAGCCCCTTCGCCTGGCTCCGCACCCGCTTCTATTACCTCCTCATCCGCCTCTACTTCGACCAGGACTTCAGCATCGAGGAGTTCACGCGAGGGGCCAAGCAGGTGAGCGCGGCGGGGCCGCGGGGAGAGGAGAAGGGCTCGTCCGCTCAGCCCGCGCAGGGGCTGCCGCGGCCCGGCTGGAGCTTGGCTTGCGGGCCTGCTGGCGCCCGTGCCGCCTCGGCTCGGCTGTGGGACGGGCGGAGCTCCCGGCTTGTGGTCTGGGAGCCTCGCTGCCGGAGGAGATGAGAATAATCGGAAGTGCGCTTTCCTTCAGACTCTTCTTGTTTTCTTTTCCCAGATTCCAGAGTTAAAATCAGCTGCCTTAGCCATCCCCCGGAGTGGTGGTGGGAAGCCAGGCGCTTCCCGATGTTTTAGAGGCTTTAAGAGTGAACGTATCTTCTCTTAGCTGGTTTCCCTAAAGTGACAGAGCTTAGGCAGGCATAGAGCTGGTGCGTGTATTTGTTTCTCCAAACTTATGAACCCAATAAACTTTGTCGACAGAACGTCTCAAAGAGGTAGTGGTCTCAGAGCTAATCCTGTAAAAATTACAGTTTCCTGCTGTGAAGCTTCAGTTGTTGTGTTTAATTTTAAAAAGACAAACAAAAAGCCAGCTCAAAACATCACACCAGGTGGCAGGGGACAGAATTTTAAAATCTTTAAGGTCGATTCAAGAGAGACAAAAAAAAAAACCAACACCAAATTAGCTGCCATGTTTGCCGAAGGACCTGTTTTACCTTTCCCTGTCCCTGTAGGGGCGTCATTGTATATAAATAGACCTGCAAAACTGAGGGGGAAAAGGGAGTTGAGTTCCCTGAAGTTTAGAGCGTAAACCGGATTTATAAAGAAATTTTATAATTGGAAGCTTTGGTTTGACGGGAACCAGGAGAGGAGCTGGGAGAAGGGGCAAGGGAACAAAATATTTACAGGGAAAGACATATGCTGCTTGAAACGAGGAAAAACAACTAAAAATAACTTACATAATTACTGTAATGCCTTTTTTTTTTTTGTAAGCTATGCATTCACTTCCCTGTTATCAAAAAGCTTTCATGCTTTACGTGAGAGCCTAAAGATAAACTTTTTTTTTTTTTTTTAGTTCATGGAATCACTTTTTTAATGCTAGAGGGCTTACACTTCAATGGTGGTGCACTCTGCAAACACTGAAATCTTAAATAATGGAATATTTGGGTAGCTTGTTACATAATGATGGATTTGTTTGAAAAATAAAGCAACCTAGTATTATTTGTTCATGTATTTCTCTCTTTTTTTTTTTTTTTTTTTTCCTGGCAGGCCTTTTCTGTTGTTTCAAAGCTGCTGTCTCAGCGTAAACTTGAGCTGCTTGATGAACTTGTATCAGCAGAGGTAAATGCTTTCCATCTCTTATTCTAGCAATCGGTTTTCCATTATGAAGTAATACATATTCAGCCTGTCATTATCTACAAATATTACCAGTTTGGTTTACTTTGGGGAAAAGGGCATAATGCCCCAACAGGGCAACTGGTTGTCCTGCAGCTTGTTTATGTTTAATTCTAAGGCTTGACATTTCATTTAAAGTTACTGTATTAAAAAAAAAAAGAAAACTATTGGCATTGAGCGAGAGAACCAATGCACAAAAATTTTGCTGGTGTACCAGAAATGATTGAAAGCCAGTGGGTTCTGGATGGCAGGTGGAGTCGGGTACCTCTGTTGGTGTAGGCAGATAGCTGACACCTTCGCTCTGTGCAGCAGAATTCAGATAAAGAAAGGAACTGGTCTGTGCTCCTTCTGGCTGCACTGGTACGTCCCCACCCCTCGTACAGCCAATTACTGGTTTTGGCTGGAAGGCCTCAGTCTTGTGTCCTGGTCTCAGGGATATCGCTGACCTGGCTAGTTAAGCTTCGGTGCTGTGTGTTCTGTGTTTTTACGAATTTTTAATTGCTGCAGTTGTCTTGGCCTTCCCAGGGGACGGAGGTAGCAGATGCAGAGTCAAGTGGAGGAGATACTTCAGGTCCATGTCTGCCTTGTTACTGGATGTCAGCGTGGCCTGCCCTGTTGTCGTGGGTGACAGTAGGGTAGCAAAAATGTTGGCACTGTTCTAGTGCATCCCCACTGGACAATCTTACCTCTTCTCTCTGAGCAGAGATAGCAAGAAAATGTGAGTTTCTTTCTTATATTTGTTTTGAAAGAGCATCTCCTCCTCCTCTGCTCATCTTAAGTTCTTCAGGTGGTTGGGTTAACGTTGATTCAGAGACCTCGTGTAACCAGAGCATGTAGCGGATGAGGCTCATACCACACTTCCGCATTGTTGCTTTGGCCTGTGAACTTTATACCTGCAAAGTATACTAGAAACCACCATCTTTTAGTGAAGATTGCCTCTTGCTTCGATGTGGCCTCTAGATTTGTTTGTTATTCAAAAATGGCAGTTCAAGTCAGGATAAAAACTGAGTACGTGTTAAAAATAAGTGCTGCATAGCTTCGTGTCTTTCTCCTGTGGCATCTGAGGAGACGCCTTTGTGCAGTTGGTGCACCACACCCTTTTCCTCCTTCGCGCAGCTGTGTAGGCCTTGGGACGCTCAGATGCTGTGGAGGTGGAGGTGGAGGTGGAGGTGGAGGTGGAGGTGGATGGGGTCTGAGACTTGAGTCCCAGGGCAATGTTTTTTCAGGCCTTTTTGATTTGCAAGTGTTTAAGCTTTTTCTAATGGGAACGTGGATCACCAATTGGCGAAGATAAACTTAGTTGTAATTGAACCGATTCTCCAAGAAATTTGTGAAAGATGAGTAAGAAATAATTGAATCAAGAGCTAAGGAATATATGTGTAGTGAAAAGTCAGCAGTGAGAAGGCGGTATAAGTACATTTGTGGAAGCAGCTTAACTGGTATTTCTGGTCTTATGTGCCTTGCTTTGCAGTTCTGTTTTGACAGTACCTTTTCAGAACATGTTTTAAATTATTTGCTTTCATAGGTTTGAGCAGTACATGGATCTTCTTGAAGATCGTAGAATTAGGGTTTGGGAGTGCCTGAACTTCACAGTGCTTTTTCACTTCTGCTGTTATATATGTCATCCAGATGCTTTAGTGATATAGCTCATTTTATTAACTGCAGTAGAAAAAATTGTTACTTCAATTTCCTGATGAAAAACTAAGTGACAGTTTTTCTGAATTTAGGTACTTCAGGTGCTGAAGGAAAAGATTTCCTTGCTCCCTGACAACCATAGGGATGCATTAGCCGCTGACGTTGATGCAATCATGTATACAACAGAAGGAGATGTTCGCATTTACTATGATGATGATGGTATGTTTAGAATGCTAAACCGTTTCAGCAATAGGCAGTCTTATTTCCTGGTTTTGTTCCTAAGCAGACATTCTCCTTACAGATGTGTTGAGTACTGTTTCTCATTCCTTGTTT
Source organism: Coracias cyanogaster (assembly GCA_033124195.1). Classification (NCBI taxonomy): domain Eukaryota; kingdom Metazoa; phylum Chordata; class Aves; order Coraciiformes; family Coraciidae; genus Coracias; species Coracias cyanogaster. The sequence goes on from JAVSBS010014013.1 coordinate 3,511, forward strand.
TTCTGTTTATAGTTTATATATAGTTCCTTGAATTCCTTTTAAACCAAAAACTGAGGGGTTATTGTTGATAACTCATGGTACGGTGTTGAGTTCTACTTAGGTTTTGCTGATTCCTCTTCTTTTGTAATTTCAGATTTTTAACTTTTAGTCCTCAATTAGCAATCTCAAACCACTCAAAACAAATTATTCTAGTATATGTAGAAAGCTGTTTGCTTCAGCAAAGAAAATGTATCTCCCAAGAAGAATGGTGAAGGCTGGATAATGAAATATAGTTTTCTATCTACACTTCTATTCTGTTGTCATGCAATATACTTTGTTCTAGGGCTTCCTGATTTTTTTTTTTTTAGCTAGTGATGAGCTCCAACAAGTTTTTCTTTTGGTTGAATTACCAGCATTCTGCACTCAGTTCACTGTCAGACACAGTTGAGATTGTTTATAGTCTAACTATGAGTCTTTGAATGAGCATTTCAATTTGTTAGACCCAGTGTGCTTTTTTCCTGTTGTGGGAGATAGTAGGGATTTTTTTATTCTCTGAGGTTGCTCTTGATTTTCAACAACTAACTCCACATAACCTTTGTGGTATCAGTAGTTGGCTTTGGACCTTGTGGTAACCAGCTTTTTTTCTTGTGGTTTGATTATGTACAATGTCACGCAACACTCATGATAAAATACATACCTCTGTACAGAGTGTATTTTTATTGTTGCTAAACAGCATGAATATGGCTTTAAATAGCTTTATTGTTCATTATTCTATCATGCCTTCTTTATGGCTGATATCACCTGCCCTTCTAGGGTCTCACTAGAATATATGCTAGGGAGCAAAGAGGAGTATTTGGCCAATGAGAAACATGAGATTTAACTTATGCTTTGATTTATTTCCAACAGGAAGAAAGTTTGTTAGCATCCTGATGCGTTTCTGGTATCTGAATGGTGCTAACCTGCCTGATGAAGTACCAGGTGAAACTAAAGTTTTCCAGATTGTGTTTGGAGATGAAAGCACAAAAGAAAAAAGACATCTTTTAACAGCAAACTATGAGTAAGTTTACTTGTCTCTTTTTTTTTTTTTTCTCCGTGTACACGGGCTAGCTGTGTGGAAAGCAGTTTGGGAACTGAAAGAATTCAGTCTGTGCCAGTGCAGAACTCGGTATGTTCTCATTTACCTCAATTCTAAGTTAGTTCTCATCCAGCTTTCCTGTTTTGATTCTAGGGCTAAATTTTTTAAGTACCCCTTAAAGTCATTATCTTGCTTGTGAGTTGACATTAATGGGAGCTTCTCAAAAGGAAGAATGATAGAGCATTGAATGATGTTTCTGATCCTTTCCTGTACTGCTCCTGCAGCGTTCAGGAAATAGGCCAGTATCAGTTCTCGTGTCCCATTTCTTGTAGCAGAGCTAACAGCAATGCGGTCAAGCCAGGCAGTCAAGCGTGATGCTGTGGACTTGTCACTTACCACACAACAGTCAGAGCTGTAATGAGCTGAAAAAGTAGCTCATGACAGGAAATTATTTAGCCAAATACTTTCTGCAGAAAGGCAGAACAGAGCAAGCATCACCTGGTGTTGAGAGAATTCATGCCACTCAGGTCAAGGCCCTCAAAGCACACATTAGGTAGATGGTTTTCCATAGAAATGCTTGTAAATACCGTCTCTGTTAGTGTACTGATGTCAGAGCAGTGCAGAAATACCTGGAGAGTTGGCAAAATGCATTGCCAATAACGTTCTCGGAAGTTGGGAGAAGTGAGGATTTTTGTGTGAGAAATGCAACATAATCAATTTAATTCTACAGTCACACTTGAAATTGAGAGACTGGGGGGTCTAGTTGATGAGAAGTGCTGAAGCAAAGGAAACACTCTGAGGTCACCAGTGCTGTTTGCCTGGATGGATTTTTGTGGATCCATCTCCTAGGTGAATTCAGAATTTTCCTTAGACTTGGAGGCTTCTGAGCCTCCATTAGCCTGAAGAGCCACCCCTTAAAGCCCTAAATACCTTCCTAATACCCAGCAGGGACCTCTTTGCAAGTATGCATTCCTTCTGCTATTTACAGTGCTAACCTAAACTCCAATGGGCAAAGGTACTACACAGGCCTTGGAAGCCTACTGTTAGGTATTTGGGCATCTGGAGAAGAGAGTTTCCAGAATTGGATTTGCATGTAATTGTGAAGCAATGAGATTATTCTGCTCTTGTCCACAGTGTGCAGGTTACTTGGGAGCATGAATATTCAGCTTGAAGCTCAGACTTATTTTTAGGTGACAGGCAGTCAAAACTGATGTGCTCAGGGAGGAGGGCAGTAGTGACTACAAAAGGAAGAAGACGACCCTTTGAAAATAGGGGTGGGCATTTTCATTTTCTGTTAACGACTCTGGAATTTTCTTTCAGGGAGATGCAGTACTACTGTTAGTTCGATTTTTTTTTTTTTAATTTAAATGTATTTCTGGAAATGTATTACTTTTAAAAGCATAGCTCAGTAAAAATTAAAATTTTCAGGTAGAATGAGTAGAGTGTGACTTTTCTTTACAATGCAGTGGCCATCCCATTAAATGAAATCTTCTATTTAATAAGAGATGAAGAGCTGTCACAAAGCTATATTCATAGCTACTACTGTGAAAACAGAATGCTTTCTTGATACCAGGGTCTTTACTGTTGCTGCTTGATCCTGTGTCTGGGATCTGAACCAAAAGACTCGGAAGTCACTGCACTTTGCTTCTTCCGACAGAATTAATTTTGATCTTCCATTTTGCACTATAAGCATCAGAGTCTCAAGAGCTTTTACGGGAATAACTTGAAAGTAAAATATCTCTTGTTTGGTATTAGTAGCTCTTTAAGGATCAAGTAGATTTTAACAGCTCTTCACTTACTGTGTCTCCTTTTTCAGGTTCCAAAGGGAATTTACAGAAGGAGCAAAACCAGACTGGACAATTACACGGATTGAACATCCACGGCTATTAGAATGAATCCCTTCTACAGTCTTTTTATGCACATCATTGTAGATGTTATGATGTTATAAATATCAGGCTTTTTTTGGTCTTTTTTTTTCCTTTCCTGCCTTGTCCTTCAGAAGAGGGATGAATTTTGTATGTTTGATTTCCCCAAATTGTTTCTGAAACTTGCGCTGTGCTGCAGCATTACAATAAAGCCTTTTCCCAGGAACAGGCTGTTGCAGGTTTAATTGGTACTCACGCTTATCGAAGGCGTTTACACAGCTCAGGTTCACAAAGGCTGGTATGACGGTTACGTCAGCATCTTACATTCTGAGAAGAAAAGGTGCTGCTTGAAGATAAACGACACTTTTATGGCTAGTGGCCCTTCTGAGTTATTTTCCTATGTTTCTTTCTTCCATAGGGACTGTGCAATATATAACTGAATAATATGCAAGATTAAATAGAGGTAGATTGTCTGGCCTCAGCAGTTCATTGTGAGGTAATCTTGCTTTTGAATATATTTGAGATTAAGAAAGTTAGAGCCATTTTCAGTTTTTGGAACAGGATTGGAGTAAGAAAAAACTTTCAGCATTGCACTGGGGAAATAGATCTGAGATATTGATATATATATTGAGATATATTTTTGGAAAAATAAAAACAACATTCAATCCAATAACATATAGACAATTCCGAGTTTTGAGGTTAATGAAAGAAAAATCAGTTTAAAACTTGAATTTAAAAGAGCTGACAGTGAAGCTAAGTTAAGTTCTCTGTTTGAAATGGTTGTTAAAGAAATGAGCAAATCATGAAAATTAGATGTTGCAAGTGAACAATTACAGAATTCTCATATTATCTCTCAATTTATGGAACATGAAGGTCCTGGTGTAAGCAGCTTGAGGTTTTTATATGCAGATCTACGGGAGATCATCATAACAGGTGTTTTTTAATCCCCTGAAAGTAATTGTCAACAAGAACATGTTAATGAACATTAGAGGAAATCTTGTGAATTATTCATGTAAGTTTGGTGTACCACAGTGAGCCTCTGCTCAGATCTACACCTACACAGAGTCCCCATCCCTCAAAATTTTTAGCTCATTAAGGGACAGCTTTTCATATTTCTTTTCCCAGTAGGCACAGGAAATTGGCGCTTTTGAAAATATGTGACAGTCTGGCAATGGCATGGTGCAGACAGGCTGTTGTGTCTCAGCAAAGGAAGCGATATGTGACATGACTGTCTCTACTGCCAGCTACCATGCCAGAAAATTGTACAACCTCCTCCAGTTCCCTTTGGAGGTTGCAATCTTCATGACAGCAAACATAGTGGGAAGATGGGCTCCCTCTAAGGGCCTGCATTCATTTGTTCTTCACAGTAGAATGAAGAATACTAAATGGGCAAGAAACAAATACTTCTTGAGCTCTTTGCAGCTGCAGCTTGGTGGCTGCGTGGTGGCAGCCGCTGTTGCGCAGGCAGGCAAGCCAAAGCTTAGAGTCATACCTTGCTGATGAAAGCAAGCAGAGTTTCTCTGTGAACCTTGCACTTCTGACTGAATAACACAGACTTTAAAAAAAAAAAAAAATCCCCACTCAGAATTTTTCTTTGACAACAAAAATCTCATTTTTTTTCTCTGCCCTATCTACTTTTACAAGCAAAACTGGTATCAACTGGGGGATCTTTTCCCTTCTGCTCTTGAAATTGGGCTATATTTTGGGAGTTGGTGGTGGATACTTCTCTCTTGGGATCATGAACATATGTTTCCTGGGGCAACCCCAAATACAGCAATCACACCTGAAAGTATGCAATATTTTGCGGTCTCATGTAAGTTACAACCCTGTTTAAGACCAATCATTAAGATTAGGAACTAGAAATAATATAAAGCAGGATGAGAGAACTTACCACTCTGTACAGAGAAGAGAGCAAGGAATCTGCAGAACAGACTGGGAAGATGCAGCCAGCTCTGGCTGTCTTGCTCTGAGCTTTTCCAGCATGGACTGTGTGCATAAAGAACCTGTGTGTAACCTACACAGAGCACGTTGTATGCAGTCTTGTCTACAATAAGGGATTTTATAGCCTAGGAGATTGTTTCCTGTACTTGTGATAGCTTCGGTCAGTCATCCCGAGGGTTCCTGCATGTTCTCCTCAGGGAGAGCATCAGGCAGGATCCTCCTGCCATGTTGCAGTGCTGGCCTCCAGCACCAGACTGTTTCTGGGACATGGCCTTCCCTCCCAGCAGCCTGCTTCCCTCAGCTGCCAGCCAGTCGCCTCGTCCTGCCATGGGTTCAGCCAGATGGAGGGCACAGAGAAGGGCCCAGTCAAGCATTTAACAATAAAGGAAGGCAGAGAGCAAGCAAAGGAGATGTGGTAGGGCTGTCCTTGGCATTGCACTCAAGCCTTTTTGCATGTGTGGGTTCTCCCCATGCTGTGTGCCAGGCTGCTGCACCCTGCCTCTCGGCTAAGGCATGGCCTGAGGAGATATTAATCAATCCAGAGGCACTAATGCTGTGTTCTCTCTTCCTCCTGCTTTTATCACTGCTGTAGCAAGCTGGGGAAACAGCAGCCCTGTAATGCCTACTTGTGATTGAACACAGCAGTTCAAGGGATTAAGATGGTTTTCAGTAAGTAAAATATTTTATTTCACTGTTTTGTTTTGATCCTTGTCATGAAGCAAATTAAACTCTAGCTGTTCCTGAAGTTTCAAATGAAGCTGTTCAACCAACCTGGAGCCACAGCAAGAGAAAGGATTTTTTACATCCACTCCCTTTATATTATTCATTTAAACAGGTCATTCAAACCCACCGAACTATTTAGAAACTGTTTTCAATTTTAAATATGTAACCTACATTATTAACTGGAAAGAACAAAAGAGGTTATACTTATTCCACTAATGGGTCTTTCCAAATTTCAACTCAGTATCCAGATTCTGCACCTATATGTGCATTTCCTGATGTTCTGTATCTTCAGGGATGACTAATGTCAAGAGCACTGTATGTTACACAAATCAAAGCCATGGAGGAAGCGAGACCTTGTTTATCAAAATTTTATATCCTACCCAAAGTGTTCAGAAGCAGGGGTTTGTTGGTTTTGTTTAGTTTGTTTGTTTGGTTTGGTTTCTGTTTTGTTGGGGTTTTTTTTTATGTTGTAGTCTTCTGAGGCTCCTACATGTGTGAAAACCAAGTCAAAAATATGGTCTTATTTGTAAAAGCTTTGTTCTGTGTAAAATGGCCAGTCAGTAACAAAATATAAACAAGTATACAAATAAACACTTGTACTTGAAAAATGACAAATTTCTAGGAGTGTGGATCCACCTTAAAATCAAGGCTACTAATAACGCTAATAATTCCTTTCTTCCTTCAACACCTTTGGAAGACTCCGGAGGAACTGATCTCAGATTGCTTTTTGAGTTGTGATGTACACGTCTCTGGCATCAAATAAGTTATTTTCATTTTAAAGATAGAATTCACAAGCCATATAAGCTCATCTATGTATCCTCTATACTGATTAAACACCCTGTAAATTGATGGACTGTCGGAAGTGTTCCCAGGATCATACAGGTCATAAAGAGATAGTCAAACAGTTTAAGAAACTATGCCCCGTAAGTAGGGACTAGTTACTGCCCCTCGGGTTAAGAAACAAACGTAAACACACAAAGTTCTCTTCAACAGAGACTGCCCTGGAAGTGCTGCAGGCACAGGTGTTGCTTGTGGCACACACTGGGTACAAAATAATGCCATGAAAAGGCTGGAGAAACAGCTGGAGAGGGACAGCTGCTCTGCCAGACCTGGCATTGTGTGTCACCGCTGGCGTCTGTGTATCGCTTTTGATAAAGCTGTCCCCTGCCTTCAGACTGTTCCCTGTCAACAAAACTTGTGGTGCCTTTGTGGGGCACGGCTGCAGCGGGCTGCTGTTCCCCTTGGTCTGTACTGGACCCACAGGTCACCTGGCAACGGAGGCACTGCCCAGACCAACGTGCAAACGGATTTTTGTCCCATTTGCTGCACGTGCAGAAATATTTGTGCCGGCTTTTTTTGTTTGTTTGGTTAGTTTTTTTGTTGTGGGGTTTGTTTCCTTTTTAAAAAAACAGCGTTAAGCCGAGCTCTGGAGTAGCCTGTGGCCTGCCCGGGGCTGGCTGGAGCGGCAGGGGGGGCTCCACCGGGGTCCGGCTGGGAGGGAGATGAGACGGGGCCGGGATCCTGACAGGGCAGAGGTGGCACAGGGACGACAGCAGCGGGGGGGGGCAGAGCGGGGACAGCCGCAGGGCAGGGTGCGGGGGGCAGCGCGGGCTGCTGCTGGGCAGCAGCGGTTCGTCTGCCGAGCGCCTCGGGGCAGCAGAGCTGGGGGGGCCCCAGGGTATCTGAGGGGCGGTGGCGGTCCGAAGGGTCCCACAGCGGGAGGCGGGTCGCTGAGGGCCGGTGGATGTGCGGGAGGCGGGAAGAGGCGGGAAAAGGGGGCAAGAGGCGGGAAGAGGCGGGTCCCGGCGGGCTGCTGCCGCCGCGGGCTGCGCAGGCGCAGCGCTGTCCCGAGCTCTCCCTGAGGCGGAGGCGGCGGGAGCTTTGAAAGCGGCGCGGCGGCGGTTTTGCGGTGGGAAAGTGGAGATCGTGGAGTGGGATCGTCGGTTCCGGGGCCCCTGCCGGCTGGTGGGCAGGGTGAAGAGCAAGGGAGTGCGGAAAGATGCCCCAGAGGAAAGCACCGGGCTGTGGTGGCATTTCTGTGGGAAACCTGAGGTAAATGAGGAGGGACAGAGTAAGTCTTACAGAGGGGGGAAGTCTGAAGAAGCCTAAGGTGTTTTAGGTGAAGCAAAATAAAATTGCCTTTTGTAAGGTGTGAATCTGGGTTAATTTGTGTTGCTTCAAAAGAATCTGAGGTAACATCTATGAGACAGAACTAACATTTTGGAGGGAAGTTGTGAGGGTAAGTTGGGGGGGGACAGAGGTGACATTTTGGAGGGAAATGCTGAGCTAAATGAGAAGGGACAATGAGTTTTATAGGAGGTAAAAATGAAGTGACTGAAAAGAGACAGAGAGGGGAGATTTTGGGGCAAAACCTGAGGAAATGTCTAGAGGAGAGAACTAACATTTTGGAGGGAAATGGTGAGGGTAAGTCATGGGGGACAGAGGTGACATTTTGGAGGGAAAAGCTGAGGTAAATGAGAGGGGACAGAGTGAGTCTTGTATGGGGGACATCTGAAGAAGCCCAAAGGGACAGAGAGGGGACATTTTTGGGTAAAACCTGAGGTAATATCTAGAGGAGAGAATGGACATTTTGGAGGGAAAATCTGAGGGTAAGTTAGGAGGCACAGAGGTGGCTTTTGACCAAAAAAATGAGGTGTTTTAGGTGAAGCAAAATAAAATTGCCTTTTGTAAGGTGTGAATCTGGGTTAATTTGTGTTGCTTCAAAAGA